>PVIY010052213.1:0-15298 GCA_004026745.1 Myrmecophaga tridactyla
GCTCTGCCAGGTGTCCGAGGCCAGGGGTGATGTGCCGGGATGTGGAGAGGCCCCCACCCCCGCCCGCGGTAGCCCCTCCCCAGCCCTGCTGAGAGGAAGCCCATGCCCTTTCGAAAGTGATTCATTTCATGGTTGCGACTGGTGCATGTGACTTAACTGGTAAGAGCCCAGGACCCGAAGTCGGGCTGACCCAGGTTTTAATCCTTGTTCTGCTCTTGGCACCCTGGGCAGGTCACTCAGCCTCTCTGAAACGCCTCTGATCAATGCTCTGTTAACAGGGGACCCCTGCACTGGTGCTCACTTGGGTTCTGGCTTGCCATGTGGAGAGGAACATACCATGGGGACCCTCGTCCACTGGGTAGAGGGGACGCACCCAGGCACAGACAGCCACAGCCACCAGACAGAGTAAGGGCTCCAGCACTGCGCTCAGGGTGAGGCCAGGGGAGGCTTCCTAGAGCAGGTGGCAGCTCCTGCTCTTCCCATTTCCTTTCCTTGCTCTGTCTCTGCCCTACGGGAGGGAGGTTCCTATTCCAAGGAATGTGGCTCCAGCCCCTTCAAGCAGGTTCCTGGTGCACCCTCTAAGTGACCCCCAGAACACCTTCCCTCCAGCTTGGCAGCCCACCCAGCCGGATGCCCCCAGCATCCCCAGCTCAGAGCAGGCAGTGTGGGCAGTGGGGGGATAAACTGGAGCTGGGCTTAGCTCTGCCCTCCCCTCCTACAGGGGAGCAGTTGATGTTTATGCAGTGGCCTGAAAAGCAGCAGGGACTTCTGCAGGACATGGCTCCTGCCCTCCTCCCCACCTAGTTGGGGTGGGTCAGGGGGCTGGCCTGGATGCACTGTCACCTGGCTCTCAGCTTTCCCTCTCACAGGCTCCTTCCAGGCTGAGTGGGTCAGTCCTTAGCCTCCTTTATGCTTCCGTTTCCTCATCTGTAAAATGGGCTCAATGATGCTTGTTGTGAGGGTTGAAATAAAGTGAAAATAAAAACAACACAAAGGGCACAAAAGGTTTTGCAAACTGCCAGGTGTGGAGCCCCCATCAGGGTGTCATTGGTGAGGACTGAGGGATGGAAAGCTGGGCAGCAGGTCACATCTGCCCTCAGTCATTCACTAATTCACCAGCCCATTCAAAAATCATTTAGTAAGCTCCTACTGTGTGCCATGCATCGTGCAATGGGCTGAGCCAGGCGGTGAGCTGAGTCAGACTCTGGCCCTCAGTTTTGTCCTCTGAGACAAGAGGGCTTAATGAGACAATGTAAGGGCTGCTCCAGTCTGCCTGAGCCCTTTACTCCAGGTGTGGCCAGTGCAGCCAGCACCTGGGAGGAGAGAGGTAGGCATGCCTGGGGTTCCCCTGGAAGAGAGAGGCTACAGACAGTGGAGAGGCTAGGAGAGACCCCGTGGGAAGGTGGCCCCTGAGCGGGTTTCACCCTTTTAGACGAGGACGAGTGCTGAGCACTTGACGGGAGTGATTCCATCTCGCCTTCACAACATCCCCTTGAGGTGGATGCCAGGACTAGAAACTGAGGCGCAGAGAGAAGGGACTCATCGAGGTCACTCTTAGCTGCTAAGAGGCAGAGCTGGGAGGTGTGAGCAGGTGGGCCAGCCTCAAAGCCCAGCTCTGACCTTTGCACCGCCCTGCCTCTAAAGGCAGCTGCAGGTGTGAAGGGGTGGTGATGATGATGATGATGATGATGATGATGATGATGATGATGATGATGGCTATTGGTGGTGACGACAATGACGATGAAGATGAAATAACACTCAGACATACGACTCTCTATTAACAGCTGCCAAGGAGTGAGTAAACTTGGAAGCATGTGGTCAAAGCCCCTCCCCTCTCCAGGGACAGAGCTACCCTCCTTCCCTAGGACCTCAGCCAACACCAAGCACAGGCATGTAGTGAGCGCCTGCTGGGTGCCAGGCCCTGCTCTAAGTGCTTTCTGTGTATTAACTCAACTAAGCCTCTCAATGGCTTATTGGAGAACCTGGAATGTGAAGCACGGGCAGGGACCTGGTGGTCCATCCTCACCGCCGGTCTACTGATGGGGAAACTGAGGACCAGAGAAGCAAGTGATACTCCCTGGTAGGGCTGGGAAAGCACAGGGTCTCCTGAGGACTAAGGCCTTTTGGTACCCCTTGCCTCCTGCTCGCTCCCCTTTTGCCCCCTGGTACGGCCTCCACAGCACAGGCGCCCTCTGCCCACTTGCCACCTGCTCTGCATGTGAAGCGGAAGACAGACCAACTGACCATATTCATAGCAGACTGCTGAGAGTGGGAGGCTGCAGTGGGCAGGGCAGTGCATGGATGGGGGTGTGGCCTGAGCTCTCCCTGCCTCTTTCTGCTCTGGTCAGGACCCGTGGGTAGCCTTTCTGATGATGACACAATGATCCAGATGGCCAAAATGAAAGGGGAGAGAAGTCTTGGGAAACTGAGAAATCCAGGGTGGCCAACTTAGGGGTGGGGCACCTTGAGACTAGGGACACTGGCACGGGCAGGAGTCCCACTGCCACCCCTCATTTTCTGTGCACCCCTGGGTGAGTCCCACAACCTCTCCAGGCCTCAGTGTCCTCATCTGTAAAACACTAACCTGGCTACCCTTAAAACTGAACAGAGGAAGGGCTCAAGGCAGGAGGTCAGTAAATGGTGGCTTTATCATTGTTATCACTGCCATCAGGATGCTGTGGAAGAGGCCACACAGGCACCTTTCAATTCCTCCCAAACACCATGATCTTTCCCACCTCAGGACCTTTGCACATGCAGTTCCCTCTGCCTGGAATGCCCACCCCCCCCCCCACCTCCCCAGTTTGCCTTGCTCATGCCTTCTCATACCAGTTCAGATGTCATTTCCTCAGGGAAGCCTTCTCTGGCTGTCCTTTTCAAGCCAGGTCCCTTTGCAATCTACTCCCATCTCAGCCTCCTCGACCCCCTCATAGCCCTTATCCAGTGGGTAATAATCTGTTTTGAATGACTATATTTTCAGTATCTATCCCTCCTGCTAGACTCTGACCTCCAGAAGGACAGTGGATGTGTCCATTTCACCCTCACGGTAGCCCGGCCTGTCTAGTAGTAGATACTCCATAAATTATACATATTTATCAGAGAGGGGTAAAAGGAGGTGCCCAGAACTCACAGATAACAAAGCTTTCCAGAGGAAACTTCATGTCCCACCCCTGGTCCTGGCCCTCTCAGCCGGTTGGCCCCCAACGCCTGGCTGACACTGCCTTCCATTCGCCCATTTGCCCGCATCCTCGGCTGCTAAACGACTCACTGGCTTGGAAGCGTATGGTTAACAGCCCAAGCTGCTGGATTCCGCAGGCCCACCTGCTTGGTTGAGAACGCTAATTAAGCCCTGCACAAGGGATACTTGCTGCTGGGTGGGCAGGTGGGCCAATGGGCTGGGGGTCTTGGAAAGGGACCCTCTTAAAGGCCTGTGTGCTATGGGGAGAGTCTAAGTGAAATCCTTCCCCTCCCAGAGCTCCTGCGGCATTTGTTCAAAGCCCTGCCACGTCCCTGGCCTCCCTTCATCTTCAAAGCAGCCCTGGAGCAGGCTGGCTGTTTTGCACATGAAAAGAGAGGGGAGGTGACGGGTCCAAGGTCATTCTTCTGTCTGGTGGTGGAGCTGGGACCCTGGGCTCCTGTATCCCCGCCTCTGTTTCAGGCAGCTTCCTTCATCTTCCTCCTAGCACTGCCAAGTAGTTGAACAGGGCTCTAGATTTGATATTCCCTGAGCATTTTCCCACCCTCCCTGCAACCCCCGCAGGGAGCTCTGTCTGTCATCAGTCCAAGTGTAGCAATTAGGGTCCTGTCAGGAAATTCAACAGGGGAAGTTTAATGGAAAGAATTAGTAACTACAAAAGTGGATTGGTGCAACAAGGGACCAGCTAGTATGAGGTGAAGAGAGCTCTAAAGAATGCAGGAATAGCAGATATAAACAGCTGCCCCACTCTTAGGTCTGAGAGAGGGTACCAATGCAGAGGGCACAGTCACGACTCCCTGAATGGCACAGAAATCACTGAGATACCACATGACTGGAACTTGCTGGAATCTACCCCCCAGAATTTGCAGAAATCTCTCCAGGGTGCCAGGGAGAGCTGTTCACAGAGCTGTGTCTCACTGGAGGCACTCTGCTGTAAGACCACCTGAGTCGGGGGTGGGGGGTGCTGGGAGAAGCTGGAGGCTGCTGACCACTGTGCACTGCAGAGAGCTGTGCTGGGGAAGTTGCCTGTGCTGCAGTGCTGGATGCTGGGGAAGCCAGTGCACTGCCAGAGCCTGGTGCTAGAAAGCCCACGCAGACCATAGGCCCCATGTGCTGGGAAGCTACTCCTGCTGCATTAGCTGGCTGAGCAAGGGAGCACACCAGGACTAAGAAGGAAAACTCCTTCCTCGTTCAGTATCTCTCCATTGCCCTCCATTGGCTAAGCTTAGCATCATGTCATCTGGCAAATGAAAAATTTAGAATGGTGCCCATTTCCTAAATCTGAAAATGAAGGGTGAATTGGTCCGAAAGGCAATAAATTTAGAATTGACAAAGTCCTCACCTTTGGCTACTCATCTTTCATATGTACCCTGCTACACATCTTTGGATTTCCAGTGAACAGGCAAATAACTATATTTCCACCCAACAGGGTGCAACTATCCATCATAGAAGATCTTTCTCCAAAATGAGCAAACACACAGCCCTGAAACGCACTCTTTCTATTGCTAGCTATGAATCACTTCTAAAATTCAGTCCCAGTCTATTGACTATTCTGTTACTTAAAGACCAAAGGCAGGTTAACTCGCAACAACTTGTATATAAAATGAAAGCATGAAAAAAGAGAAATAAGAAAATAGTTCGCACATATAAATAAACACAATATATAACAAGCAAATTGAAAATGGGCATAGCTACTACAGTTCTTACCTCTCTATAAATAATAAATAATATATAATGTAATAATATATGGTCCTGAGGCCATAATTGATAGCTATGGTTTCTTTCCACTGCCCATTCTTTCCTGGGCCAAAAGCTCAGGTAATCAGGGTCGGTTAACTGGTGGAGCGGCCCCAAACCTTCATTACTGAAGAGTTATGAGTGCCCAATCATTCTTTCCTTTTTGGGTCTTTTTCTTCATCTTTTTATCGCTCTCATCCATTAACCTTTACTGTTGGGCATGGAAGTCTTAAGAGGGCCCTCAGAGAATCCCTGGATTCCATATATAGTCCCCCTTGCCCTCATTGTGTAGCTTCAGGGCACCTGCCCTTAGTACATGGGATCAATCATCCCAGATAGTGGACTAACCTCTTTCTTGTCTGTTGGCTCAATGACGTAAGTAGAATCCCAAATGGCCAGGTAGCAGTCTCGTCTTCCAATTCAGCGGAGCCATTGCGCATCCCCTGACAGGAGCCCTACCCCCGTGGGTACAAAGTGCCACAACATGACAGGGAACAAAAATTCTGTGCACGGGTGATTGGGTGGAATAGTGATAGGAGCCCTCCCACCCCTTGTTTCCTGAGCCCATGTGTTCTGGCTGTGGGGGAGACAGTACCATGCAATGGTCTCTGAGTCAAAACCTATTCTGCACCCTGTAGAGGAGAACCCCATCTTTTTTCATTTAGTTTTATTTTTTCATTGTGAAATATAGCATATATACAAAATAGCAATACATTTCAAAGCACCCTGCAACAAGTAGTTATAGAACAGATTTCAGAGTTTGGTATGGGTTACAGTTCCACAATTTTAGGGTTTGCCTTCTAACTGCACCAAGACACCAGAGACCAAAAGAAATATCAGTATAATGATTCAGCGGTCATACTCTTTTGTTAAATCCTATCTTCTGTGTTGTAACTCCTCCTTCTCCTTTGATCTTTCTCCCAATTTTTAGTGGTATTTGGGCTATGCCCATTCTAACATTTTCATGTTGGAAAGGGCAGTTGGTAATGTAGAATAGGGGGATGGAACTAGTTGATGTTCTAGAGAGACTGGCCCCTCTGGGTTTCAGGACCTATCTGGCCTAGGAACCCATCTGGAGATTGTAGGTTTCCAAAAAGTAAAGGTTTCCAGTAAGTGCATGGAACATATGTAGAATCTCAGATAGAGCCCTAGGTGTTCTTTATAGTTGGCAGGAATGGTTTTGGTTGGGGTTTGGCAAACTATGGTAGATAGCAATATCTAGCTGAAGTTTGCCTAAGAGTAGCCTCCAGAATAGCCTCTCAACTCTATTTGAACTCTCTTAACCACCGATACCTTATCTGTTACCCTTCTTTTTCCCCTTTTTATCAGGATGGCATTGCTGATCCCACAATGCCAAGGCCAGGCTCATCCCTGGGAGTCATGTCCCATGTTGCCTGGGAGACTTTCACCCCTGGATTGAATCCCATCTTTTTGGATGTTGTGTCCCAATAGGCACCACCACTGAGTCTTCCGTAAGCCGTTCCACCTTTCAATTATTAGACCAGGCACTTCTAGGTAAGTGATAAAACAAATTTGTCTCTTATATGCCTTTTCCATGTGATGGTAGATTACTACTATGCACATCTGATCTTATGGCTAGGTGAGTCAGACAACACCCAGTTCTTGATGAGATGCACAGGAGGTATGGTCACCTGATGTCCCATGATTAGAAGTTCAGTTTCTGCCAAGGCCCTGCAATAAGCCAGAAACTTTCTCAAAAGGAGCATAGTTAACTACAAAATAGGACATAGACTTGCTCCTAAATTCTAGAGCTTATTCTCCTATTTGTGCTGGCCACAGACTCCTTACAGCATCCTATTTGCCACAGTACTTTGAATATTTTCTGACTGGTAGAGCTGCTTGTACTGCAGTTTGAACTTGCTGCAAAGGCTTCTCTTAACTCTGGTCCTCACTTGAAACTGGCAGTCTCATGGGTGGTTCTGCAAATGGGTCAAAATAGCACACTAAAATTTTATACACATTGCCACAAAAATCCAAAATGTCCTCTCAATCATTAGGCCCATTTTCATGGTAGGTGGTATGAGGAGCAGCAGCTAGCCTTTCACCTTGGAAGGGGTATATTGATAGGCTCTAGACCATTTATCCCTGGAAAAATCACTGAGGTGATGACCCCTGAATTTGGGAGGATTTATCTCCCATGCTTCAATTTGCATATGTCTTACTAGGGCATCCAAAGTACTTGCTACTTCCTGCTCCTCAGATCCAATCAGCATAATGTCACCAGTGGAGTGGACCAGCATGTGAAATGTAAGACAATCAAATTCTCTAGACGATCAATAACATGCCTGGGGACTTACCAGATGGACAGCTCATCTGCAGGCCCCAGTGATCACCCCTCCCAGGCCTGCAAAGTGACTGAGAATTGCAGAAGCTTCCCCCAGGACAGGTGATTCCCCTGCCTCCACAAAGCCCTTACAGAGGAGACATGGATTCCTCTATTTCATGACTCCTCACTAATTCACTCACTCATCCATCCTTCCCTCCACCCAACACACACTTGAGTAACTGTTATGGGCCCTGGCAAAGACCCATGAAAGAAATGACGCAGCCCCTCCTCCCAAGGAGCCCCTAGTAATGGTGGAGAGATGAGACTAGATGAACAATTGATCACATGCCGTGTCAATGGGGATGGACATGACAATGGCTCAGACAGACAAGGGCAGACACGGGCAGAGGCTCATGGAACAGATTGACAGGCTGTGACTTAGAGGAAGTGTCAGGAGGGGCCCTCAGAGAAGGGGATATTTGAGCTATTTGAGCTGAGGCCTGGAAGAAGTGGAGGTGCCCACTTGCCCAGGAGTCCAGTGAAGTGGGTAATGAACTGAGTCTGATAAGCTTTTATGCTCTGTCCCAGAGCAATTTTTAACTGTTGCCATTCTACCCTCCAAAGTGAGATGGAATGATAAAACATGTGGTTGAAACTGCCCAAAACCTGTTAGCTTCCTCAGCTTTTTCATCTTCTGAGCTTGTTTTGCAGGCTGATGTAACTTGAGTATGCATAGAAACCTGGGCTGCTGACCTTAGATGACCTCTGAGATCCCAGGCAAATCCAATATGAGAAGTCCTTCAACAAGAAAAATCAAGTGGAAAACTTGCCTTCCCCATATATGGACAAATCTATGCCTGGCCAATCAAACCACACCATGATGGTTGGGTTCTGGTGTCAACTTGCCCAAGTGATGATGCCCAGTTGTCTGGTCAGGCAAACACTGGCCTGATCATTGCTGCAAGGATATTTCATGACTGGTTGATAAGGCTGGGATATTAAGTCATCAGTCAGTTGATTGCAGGTGTGGCTAAGGCTTATTTCCCACAATGAGACAATCCAATCAGTTGTAGGTACTTTTTTTTTTAAAAGAAAAAGAGAGACTCTCCCTGCTTCTTTAGCCAGTGAGCCTCTCCTGTGGAGTTCATCCAGAATCTTCATCAGAACCACCAGCTTCACAGCCTGCCCTATGGATTTTGGACTCTTCCATTCCCACGGTTGCATGAGACACCTTTAGAAACCTCATATTTACAGATCTCTCCTGTTGGTTCTGTTTCTCCAGAGAACCTTAAAAACATGCCAACACCCACCTCCAATCCCTATAAAAATCTTCCTTAGCTCTTAAGTCAGAGAGACAGATCTGAGTTTTGCCTCCTGCTTCCTTGCTTGTTGACCTGCAATAAGCTCTTCCTTGTGTCAAAATCCCAATGTCATAGAATTGGCTTCTCTATGAGTAGAGCAGTGAGCTCTTGCTCATTAACATGGCCACCTTTGTTAAAAGGATTAAATGAGCTCATATGTATTTATTATAATGCTTAACTCAGGGCCACACAGTGGGTGCTCAGTAACGTGAGCTGTCGTTGCCATCATCGTCATTATTACAAACTGATGACCATCATCCTGACCACCCAGTGCCCCCATTCACCTCCTGTTTTGAACTCTAGACACTTTCAACGAGGGGTGTTTTGGGGGGGCAATGCCACCCCCTGAGGCCACCCCTTCCAGGGAGCACTGGCCAAGCAGAGGCCAGGGCATCTGCCCCCCACTCCGTGGGTCCTTCCAGATCAGCAGGCGGCAGTGACAGAACTTGGCTGTTCTGCTGACCTCTGTCCTGTCAGGAATCTGGGAAAGTCTAATCAATTATAATCAGTCTCCATGTGGTGCCTGCTCTGGTGATAAAAGGTCCAGCTAATTCTGTTTGGACAGCCCTGGCCAAGCAATATATTTTTCATTTAAGTCACTGGGAAAAGAATTATTTCTGAGGACACTACCCCTGGCAGGCTGGCAGGGTGCTGGGCCCCCTCGCGGCCCCTCCTGGCAAACCCTGGCTAGTTCCCAGGCTGATGTCCAGGATGATGTTTGTAGACAGTGGGAAGAGCTGATGTTTATTGAGCAGCAGCACTCTGGGGTGGACCTAAGGCCATCCAGGTCCGGACTCATTTAATCCTCACACCAACTCCCTGAGGGGGATTAGTATGAACCCTGGTCTTTCAGATCAGGAAACTGAGGTTCGGAGAGGGGCAGTGATTTGTCCAGGGTTGTCCCGGCAGCCATCACCTACACCCATTACCTGCGTGACGCTTGGCCCTCCCAGGGTCCCTCAAACTCCAGTTTAAGCCCCCACTGGTGCCGCTGCTTTTACTCCACCTCCTAAGACCTGATGCCACCTCAGGTCCACAAAGGTTAGGGGCAGCTAACATGCAGATTCCAAGGACTCGCCCCAGACACCCCAGTCAGAATCTCCGTGGGTGGCAAGGGGCCAGGGAATCAGTATTGTAACCAGCTCCCTGGAGAGTCTGACCCAGGAACCACTGTCCATGTCTGACCGGCCGCCTGGCCTCTTTCCCACCACCTCCCAGCGGGCCAGGCTCACCACGCACTGCCCGCCACCCTCCCGCAGCGAGGCTGGGGCCCCGATGGCTCCTTCCATTCTGGTGGACTCAAGGGGGGTCTAGAGCAGGAAATGACTCCCCGTCACTGCCTTGTCCTTGCTGTCCCCTCTCCTCGACATGACCTTATGTTTAAAACACCCCCAGCCAACCCAGGGCACAGGGCAGACAGGGCCTCTGGAGGGGCCTGGGCAGGGGGCCCTGCTGGATTCTCTCACACCAGCGGCCCCAGGTCGGGGAGGGGCTGCGCCTGCGACACCCCAGCCTCGGGCCTTCAGCTTCCCCATTCTGCATCCAGGAGGAAGAAATCCAGGAAGCCCTCCAGGCGTTTGTACCTCGGCTGGCCCCAGAGGCAATCCACTGCCCCCGTCCCCTGCCCCTGCTCTGTAGGAGCCAGGCCCCCAGCCAGCCAGAGGACCCGCGTCCCCAGCAGACCTGTGGGGCCCCTGTCAGCCAGAGCCAGACAGGGGAGGCTATTTTCTGTCATCACCGTTGCCCGGACCTCACCCCGGGGCTCGGGGTCCTGACTGTGGGTTCAGGGAGAGACAGAAAATGAGCTGCCAGTGTTTGTCTCTCAGCGTCCCACTACCCAGAGACGAGGCCTGACGGGAAGTTCTGGGACGCCTGAGTTGGAGGTGCCTGAGAAATGATCCGTTTATTGAAAGCTGACTTTGGGTCAACCCCACAGGGTACTGTTACTCACCCCATGCTGTCGATGAGGAAACCGAGGCACGGAGAGCTTTGGGTCTTGGCTTACCACTGGCTCATGGCAGGGCTGCCTGCAAAGCCAGGCACGTGGGTCCGAGCAGCCCGCTCTGCCCGGGGCCTTGAGCCACCCCGAGGCTCCTGGGCAGTAACAACGGGACAGGGAAATCCCGGCCACCCGCCCAGCGTGGCCGCGTCTGTAACTTCCATCCTGGCTGTTGCAAAATCTCCAGGGAACACTCTTTATATGGAGCCATGAAGCCAGGCGCACGTATTCTGTGTTAAACCCTGACACTTAATCTAAAGATCCTTCTGTAGCTACTCTTTGCTCTGTAAATTTTAACATGGCCTTTGGCCAAAAGCAATAAAATTCTGACCTTGAAAAATTATAAGGACTTTGAAATTATGAGCCCCGAGCCCCAGCCTGATATATGGATGAGCGCGAGATGCCTGAGGCAGCTGAGAGGAAAAAGAAAGAGACGCGGAGCAGCAGTTTCCCTCCAGCTCCTTCCCCCCAGGTTTCTATTAACCTGCACTGGGCCCAGAGCCCGGACCTGGGAAGTGGAGAAGGTAGCCAAGGCGGGGAGAGGCCGGGTGAGGGTCAGGAGGGACCCGGCAGGTGGGGCCCACGTGGAGTCCGCCTCGCCCCTGTGACCCCCAAACGCCTCCAGCGGGGAGCAGCTACACAGCCCGGAGCTCAGGGGTGGAGAGGCCACTGCAGCCCCTGCCTGAGTCATGGTGCTCCTTGATAAGTTTAGGTTTTATACCATTATAGACATCGTAGCAGCACTCAAAGATAGTCAAAGACTCCGAGAATGCCACATCATCTCCACAATGAAAAGACCGGTGGGTGACAGCACTACCTCCTGCCACTTCCACTAAGAAGCCAATTTCTCACCATCTCCCTCTGCCCTATCTCTGGATTTGAGTGAGTCGTGCTCCCTCCAACCCTGACTGTGCTCCCTTCTCTACCCATGATGTTAACTGTAGCACAGGCTCAGAGCATACCCTGCACCTGCATGAAGCTCGGTGATGGCCTCTTGTGGTGGGCCATAAGAGGAAGGGATGTCCAAGGAGGGGAAGTAGCAGAATTAGACCAGATGGCAGGCTCCGGCCTCATGGACGCCCAGCTCATTGCTTAGAGGAGACAGACATGGTGAGAGACATAGGGGAGTTGCCTCAAAGAAGCGGGGCCCTTCCCACCTTTCCCCACTGCTTTGACAGTGGCAGGACGTGGAACAGAAGGACTATGGGGAGGGGTGTGTGACCCTGACTCCTGAGAACACGGCCCCATCGGTGACTCAGACTTGGATGCACCTGATTTGTAACTTCTCCTCCAAAGCATGATGGGGATGGCTAAGGAGGTATGGGGAGAAATGGAGTCTGGACTGGGAAGGAAGGAGAAGTCTCGTCCCACCCATTCATCCATCACATTTTGCAGCAGATGCTGCTGGTTCCTCAGCCCTAGGACCCCAGCTCTTGCCATTACAGCCATGTGGAGGTGTGAGCACCAGTGCTGCTCCAGCTGAGCTGGAGGGCTTTCCCTCACTGGAGAGCCAGGCAGGCTGGAAGGGCTGGGGGTTAGTGATCCTTGGGGGAAGCCCTCAGCCCATGTAGAGTGAGGATTGTGCAGCCCCTGCCCCACAGTGGGGAGGGCTCCAGCGGTCTCCTGATGGCAACCTCCACTTCTTTGAGGGTCTTACTGGATCCCAGAACTTCAAGGCAAGGGGTTTGGGATAAACCATTCACATCTAGGATAATTCATTTTAAGGCAACTGGCTGCTATTCGAGGCATGAGGATGTTGTGTGGATTGTTTCCTCATTCGCTCTGGCCTAGATTATCCAGAGTTTGCAGACAGAGTTGTAGCCAATTTCTGGTTTAAATAATAATGAGGGAAAAAAACCCTTCCCTTATTTTTCATTTTGTGCTGTCTTCAGTGTGTTTGGAGGGAGGTGAGTTGGGTTTAAATGCCTCCAGGACATCATCTTCACCTGGGCGTTACGCACTTTCTCATTCATCTCTTTTAATCCTGATGCCAGCTCAGGGAAGTGAGCGAGACTGGGGCACCCTGGAGCAGAACGGAGAATTGAGGGTTCTAGAGTCTGAGAGTAGAACAAGACTGCACGGCCACCCTAGGGAAGAGCAGGTGGTGCTCTCAGGTACTGTCTCCCACCTCAGTGACAAGCCCTGACATGTGGCCCAGAACTCTCATACTCTGCATTTTGGCACCTGTGAGACTTCAGCGTGAATTCAAGTGCATGGCCCTCGTGTTCTACGTCTGCCTTCCCATGGCAGGCCCCACAAACCAATCACCCTACAGCTTCTTCTGCATCCCAAACTCAGACCAAATCTCCTTTTCAAGGCAGCACATACAGCAGACACAACAAACCAACTGGCATTGGCCAGTGAAATGAAACCTGTGTGACAGTCCATTATTAGAGACTCTCCATCTACACCAAATGTTGGTGGTGGAGTCAGAGTCCCGGGTTAAAATTTCAGCTCTGTGAATGACTAGCAGGGTGGACTAGGCAAGCCTTTTTGCCACTCCAAGTCCTGGTTTCTTAGATGTACAATGGGGATGAGTGGCATCATGTAAGGCTGTTGAGAGGATTACATGAGATAATGTGGAAAAGCCCCTAACCCAGCACAAGGCACTGCTGATGTTCAATGATAAGTTTGGGTGGAAGAGAAAAACTCTTTTCTTGCCAACATGGTGGCCACTTTCATCTCCAAAGCTGAGGGTAACCAAGATTAATTGGTGCTGTGGGAAGGTCACTAGACAGAAAGATAGAAGGATGCATTCTGATTCTAGGTCTCCAGTGAAATAGCTGTGCATCCCAGGGCAAGTCCCCTCCTCTCCGAGATTGCGAGTAGAAGGAAAGGGGTGGTGGTAGGGAATGAAGAGGCAACATCATCCAACCTAAAAAATTGGATGAGACTAGATGATCTCTAAGTCTCTGTTGAGCACAGACATTTAGTGAATTTATTTTTTGAAAGAAAAACTGCCACCAAATCACCAGATCTCACTCCCTGCCCCCAACATATATATACACTCCTTCCCATCCTTCCCAGTTTCCTAAACCTAGATGGTCTCTGTTAGACCCATGGAGGTAATGGACACTGATTCACCTCCTGATTTAATGCAAATGCCAGTCCTGCTTTTGAGTGGAGAGTTCGGGTTCGTGTGAACTTTCTTGGTGACACAACTGTCCCTATTTCTAGCAGAGTTTTTAATTTCTACAATTTCCATGGGATTAGTCATATGGGGAAAAAGTCAGAAGCACCAAATGCTTATATCTTGTCTATGAGATTACACACTTGACTGGAGTTTATTAAATTTGTCTTGCAGTTACTGAGGAGAATAAACTCGCTGTGCATAGCTCTGGAGGGCAAAAAAAATGACCATTTGGTGGAATCTACCAGGAGGCAGTTTGGTGGTCAGTGATGAGAAGCACTTTCTGATGGTCAGTGTGGGTCAGCACCCAGTGGACCATTCCACGGGGTAGGGGCTGGGCCCTGGAAGGGTCTAGGATGTGGTCATGGTGGAGGGTGGTTTAAGAGCAAGGGCTTTGGGTCATACTTGGATTCATTCACTGACTCCCCACCTCTCAGAGATTCTGACAAGTGAGTTAATTTTTCTAAGTCCCCATTTTCCCTTCTATTAGGGGGTGACAGCCGCGATGCTGAAAATGATCATGTTATTATTTAGTTATTCAGAGATGGGGATGCTTCCTCTTGCTCCCAGTTTCCCCAGGGCAGGATTTGCCCCAGACACTCCTGGCTTCTCCCCCTCCCACAGAAGTGGGTGAGTTTTCTGTTGGGTGAGTTCTGGGGAGGAGCTAGATAAGCCCTCTTGGCCTGCTCTTCCCCCTCTCTCTGGAGAAAGAGATCCAGGCTGCCCAGGGGGAGCCCACCTTCTGCCCTGTTCTTCCACTGCCTTAGGTTTTATAATAACAGTCCCCCAACACCTCAAGCCTGAGGGGGTCCTATGGAGATTCAGCACTACCTCTGATGGTGGGCTCTCTCTGTCTCCCCCTGGGTGAGTGGTGGGCAGCCCCCATGCCCACAGGCATGAGGTCCCTTCTCCAGCTTCATCTTTATCATTGATAAGGGGGATGTTTGTTCTCCATCCTGCACACTCTGGTTCATCTGGATTAGTTCCGAAACAGGGCAGTGCTTGCTTTAATTGGGTCCCTGAATCCCCAGCATTATTATCTTGTGGGCTGTGAGCTTGGGAGACCATTGATAAACCAGCCAACAGCAGGTCTCTGTTTCTAAAACATCTACTCTATGAAGGTAAGACGCATGACACTCATCTTCACCCCTGTAACTCCAGACCCTAGTCTAGTACCAGCACATAGTAGGTGTTCACTAAGGATTGTGGAATGAGTGAATTTTGCCATCAGGATGAGACTGTGAATAAGGGCTCTGGGAGCACAGGATGGGGGCCCGTAACTCATATTGGGGCAGCTGGGAAAGCTTCTTGGGAGATTGGCACCTGAGCTGAATCTTCAAGGAGAGGAAGGGAGGAGTCAGTCCAGGCAGAGGTGACAGCAAGACCTGTGTGCCGGGAACTAGAAGGCAAGTTCAGAGTCAAGTGTAATTCAGTAAATAACAGATGAGGTTGGGGAGTCTGCAGAGGCGAGACAGTGAAGGTCATTGAATGCCAGGCCGAAGAGGCTGATGTATTCCTGGAACCACTGAAGTCATTTTCCCTCTAACATTTATGGGCAATCTCCCACGTCCCAGGCACTGTCCTAAAGCAC
>PVIY010052214.1:0-15302 GCA_004026745.1 Myrmecophaga tridactyla
GATAAGACAGTGGATTCAAGAAATACCTCTTCAGTAGTAGTTTAATGGACTAAATTTACCAATTAAAAGATACAGATTGACAGACTGGATTAAGAAACATAATCCAGCTATATGCTGCTTACAAGAGACTCATCTTAGACACAAGGATACAAATAGATTGAAAGCGAAAGGATGGAAAAGATTTTCCATGCAAGTTGTAACCAAAAGAAAGCAGGAGTAACTATACTAACATCAGACAAAAGAGACTTTAAATGTAAAGACATCAGAAGAACCAGTGAAGGACATGATATACTAATTAAAGGGTCAATTCACCAAAAAGATATAACAATCATAAATGTTTATGCTCCCACTCAAGGAGCTCCAAACTACATGAGACAGACATTGGCAAAATTGAAGGGAGCAATAGATGTTTCAATAATAATAGTAGGAGACTTTAATATACCACTTTTCTCTACAGATAGAACAACCAGAAAGAAGATCAAGGAAACAGAGAAATTAAATAACTTGATAAATGAATCAGACCTAACAGATATATACAGGTCATTGCATCCCAAAGCACAAGGATATGCATTCTTCTCTTAGTGCTCATGGAACATTCTCCAGTATAGATCACATGCTGGGGCACAAAACAGGTCTTTATAAATTTAAAAACATTGAAATTCAAAGCACTTTCTCTGATCACAATGGGATGAAGCTGGATCTCAATAACCACCAAAGAACAAGAACATTCACAAATATGTGGAGATTAAATAATACATCCTTAAAAAAACCAGTGGGTCAAAGAAGAAATTGCTAGGGAAATCAGTAGCTATCTGGAGATGAATGAAAATGAGAATACAACTTATCAGAACTTATGGGATGTGGCAAATGCTGTGCTGAGAGAGAAATTTATTGCCCTAAATGCTTATATTAAAAAACAAGAAAGCAAAAGTAGAGGACTTAACAGCACACCTGGAGGGACTTGAGAAAGAACAGCAAACTAACCCCAAAGCAAATGGAAGAAGAGAAATAAAGATTAAAGCAGAGATAAATGAAAAGGAGGACAAAAGAACAATAGAAAGAATCAATAAAACCAAAAGTTGGTTCTTTGAGAAAATCAATAAAATTGATTAGCCACTAGCAAGACTTAAGAAAAAAAGAGAGAGGATGCAAATAAACCATGAGAAGGGGTGTGTTACCACAGATCCTGAAGAAATAAAAGAAAACATAAGAGGATGTTTTCCTCTTAAGAGGATACTATGAACAACTATACACCAACAAACTAGACAACTTAGATGAAATGGACAAATTCCTGGAGATGCACAAACAAGCTACACTGACTCAGGAAGAAACAGATCTCAACAAACCAATCACAAGCAAAGAGATTCAATTTTCAATCCTCAAAAATCTGCCTATAAAGAGAAGTCCAGGGACAGATGGCTTCACAGGGAATTTTATCAAACATTCTAAAGAAAACTAACACCAATCCCGCTTAAGCTTTTCAGAAAAAAATGAGGAAAAAGGAACTCTACCTAACTCATTTTATGAAACTAATATTACTTTAATACCAAAACTGGGTAAAGATGCTATACGAAAGGAAAACTACAGGCCAATCCACCTAATGAACATAGGTGCAAAAATTCTTAATAAAATATTAGCAAATTGAATCCAACAATACATTAAAAGAATTATACACCATGACCAAATGGAGTTTGTACCAGGAATGCAAAAATGGTTCAACACAAGAAAATCAATTAATGTAATACAGCATATTAAAAAATCGAAAGGGAAAAATCACCTGATCATCTCCATTGATGCTGAAAAGGCATTCGACAAAATTCAGCATCCTTTTCTGATAAAAATACTCCAAAAGATAGGAATCAAAGATAACTACCTCAATATGATAAAAGGAATATATGAAAAACTGATAGCCAGCATTGTACTTAATATAGAGAGACTGAAAGCTTTCCCCCTAAGATCAGGAACAAGACAAGGATGCCCACTGTCACCACTATTATTCAACATTGTGCTAAAAGTTCTAGCTAGAGCAATCAGGCAGGACAAAGAAATGAACAGCATCCAAATTGGAAAGGAAGAAGTAAAACTATCATTATTTGCAGGTGATATGATACTATACTTGGAAGATCCTGAGAAATCTATAGCAAAGTTACTTGAGCTAATAAACAAATTCAGCAAGGTGGCGGGATATAAAATTAACGTGCAAAAATCAGTAACATTTCTATGCACAAGCAATGACCTAGTTGAGGAGTCAGTTAAGGAAAAAATTCCATTCAAAATAGCAGCTAAAAGAATCAAGTACTTAGGAATGAAGCTAACTAGGGATGTAAAGGACTTGTACACAGAAAACTACATAACATTGCTAAAAGAATTTGAAGATCTAAATAGGTGGAAAGACATTCCCTGCTCATCGATAGAAAGGCTAAATATAGTTAAGATGTCAATTCTCCCCAGATTGATCTACAGATTCAACACAGTACCAATCAAAATTCCAACAACCTACTTTGAAGATTTGGAAAACTAAGTACCAAATTCATCTGGCAGGGAAAGAGACCCCAAATAGCTAAAAGCATCATAAAAAAGAAGAATGAAATGGGAAGATTAAAACCTATTGTAAAGCCACAGTGGTCAAAACAGCATGATACTGGCACAAAGATAGAAGAATTGACAAATGGAATCAAATTGAGAGTACAGAAATAGACCACCAAATCTATGGTCAACTGATTTTTGACAAGGCCCCCAAATCCTCTGACCTAGGACAAAATTGTCTTTTCAATAACTGGGCATAGAAGACCCGGATCTCAATAGCCAGGAGAATGGAAGAGGACCCCTATCTTACACCCTACACAAAAATTAACTCAAAGTGGATCAAACACCTAAATATAAGAACTAGCACCATAAAGCTTCTAGAAGAAAATGTAGGGAAACATCTTCAAGACCTAGTAATAGGAGATAGCTTCCTAAACTTTACACCCAAAGTACAAGCAACAAAAGAAAAAATAAATAAATGGGAACTCCTCAAAATCAAATGCTTCTGCACCTCAAAAGACTTTGTCAAAAAGGTGAAGAGGTAGCCATCTCAATGGGAGAAAATATTTGGAAATCACGTATCAGACAAAGGTTTGATTTCCTTTATATACAAAGAAATCATACAACTCAACAACAAAAGAACAAACAACCCAGTTATAAAATGGGCTAAAGATATGAATAGGCATTTTTCTGAAGAGCAAATGCAGATAGCTCAAAAGCACATGAAGAGATGCTCATTTTCATTGGCTATAAGGGAAATGCACATCAAGACGACAGTGAGATACCACCTCATACCATAAGAGTGTCTGCTATTAAACAAACAGGAAACTATAAATACTGGAGAGGATGTGGAGGAACTGGGATACTTAAGCACTACTAGTGGGAATGTATAATGGTGCAGCCACTATGGAAGACTGTTTGGCTGTTCCTTAGGAAACTAAATATTGAGTTGCCCTATGACCCAGCAATAACACTATTTGGTATATACCCAGAAGAGCTGAAAGCAATGACACAGACATTTGCACACCAATGTTCACAGCGGCATTATTTGCAACTGCCAAAAGATGGAAGCAAACCAAATGTCCACCAACCATCAAGTGGATCAACAAAATTCGGTATATACATACGGTGGAATATTATGGAGCAGTAAGACAAAATAATGTCCTGAAGAACATGACAAGATGGATGAGCCTTGAGGACATAATGCTGAGTAAAATTAGCCAGACACAAAAGGACAGATACTGTATGATTCCACTTTTATGACCATCATAAAGGTATAATCAAAGGCTTATAATGCAGAATATAGGGACTTACAGATATATAGAAGCTAGAAATGGGTGAACTGTTAACTAATGAAGTTGAAGTCCAATGTAAGGGAATAGATAGGAGTGAAAGTAGTTCTCTAGTGGGACTATAAGTAATATTACCATATTGAAGATGAACAAGATTGAAAGGGGTTGTATAGACCTATGTGTCCCACTGATTAACACTGGAAATGTGAATTAGTTCTTGCAAGAATTACTTCAAAGATACGATTCTTGTACAAAGAGTATTTAAGTCCAGGGTATATGGGGAAAACTGCTATGGCATGCTATGAGCTACATTCAAAAGGAAAGTGTTAGCACTACCACAGCAACAGCAGAGGTAAATAATGGGGTGAGGGACAAGAGTTAAGAGGAGGTTTAGATTTCCTGTTTGGCAAGGGTGTGTTTATTGGTGTTCTTTCTCTTGGGAACAATGAAATTGTCTAAAATTGAGACTGTTGATGGACTGTGGACTTTAGGCCCTATCCATGATGCCCAATGAATTCAAGTGGCTGAAGGATGCACTGACAGAGAAGTAGATTGGTGAATAATGGTGTATACTTATGAATGAAGGTTGTGCTGCTACAAAAAGGGACAAAGTTGTGAGGCATGCAATGATGGGAATAAACATGTGGGATACTTGGTGAGCCAAAATAAGTTAGAAGCAAAGGAACAAGAATGATATGGTCATGTTTAGAAAGTGCTTATGAGGAAACAGGGGCCTAGAGTATAAGATTTTGGAGCAGACATATAAAGTGCAGAGTGGTGATTATTATTTCTGGATTTTGAGAGGCTGTTTTATATATATAACCTGATATTCAGAGATAAGAATGAAACCGAACAGGATAGGGTTAAAGTAATTCAGAACAGAGGGGTAAGGAAGACAGTGTCTATATTTTAGAACCACACATACTCTTTGAGACCAATGGAAGAAAGGTTTATTTGGTTGGGAACTGAAATTTTCTGTAGTGCATAATCTAATTCAACCTATCTATATAGCTCATTTGTACAATTTAAACACAGGGAGCACAGAATAAGAAAGAGGTCCTTTAATCCTGTATAGATTATTGTAATCTGGATACATCCTGGAGTATATTAAGCAGATAATCAAAAAGCATTGACAAAGTTCCCCGAGGGATGGGAGAAAGAATATGGAACTATTAAACCTTATCATCAGGGAATCCCCTGCTACTGTGTCACATTTTAGGGACACCCAAATCAATAGGCCATGCCCTCGATCATGAGGTTTACTCTTGTGACGCTTATGTAGATAGCATAGAACCTTAGCCTACCTATAGGCATGCCTAAGAGTTACTTCTGGAGGACCTCTTTTGTTGCTCAGATGTGGCCTCACTCTCTCTAAGTCCATCTCTGCAAGTGAAATCATTGCCCTCCCCCCTACATAGGACATGACATCCAGGGGTGAAAGTCACCCTGGAGATGTGGGAGATGACTCCTAGGGATGAATCCAGACCTGGCACCGTGGGTTAAACAATTCCATCCTGACCAAAAGGGGGAAAAGAAAGTATAACTAATAAAGTATCAGTGGCAGAGAGAGTTCAAATAGAGTCGAGAGGCTACTCTGGAGGTTGCTCTTATGCAAGCTTCAATTAGACCGTGCTACCTATCATAACCTGCCAACCCCCAACCAGGACCATTCCAGCCAATCCTAAAGAATACTTATGGCAATATCTACTATCCCACAAGGGTTCCATGCACTAGAGTAACTTTCTAGAAACCTATAACCTCCAGATGGGTCCCCGGTCCAGATAAATCGTGAAACCTAACCCAGCCTCTTCAGAACATCAGATAGTTCCATCTGCCTACTCCATATTAGTGACAGACTCTTCCAATATGAACATTTAGAGAGGGGTGGAAAGATCAAAGGTGATGGTAGAGTTATGCAGAAAATATAGGATTTAACAAATGAATATGAATGCTGAATCATTAAATTGATATGTCTTTTAGTCTCCAGAATTTTAGAGCAGCTAGAAGGAAAAACCTAAAATTGTGGAACTGTAACCCATGTCAAACTCTGAAATATGTTCTACAACTAATTGTGGTGCTGTGCTTTGAAATTTATTGCTTTTTTGTATATATGTTGTTTTTCACAAAAAAAGAAGGAAAAAAGTTGATTGTCATGATAAAAAAATATTTAAGCCCTCTAGCCTCCTATATTCTTGAGCAGCTAGAAGGGAAAATATAAGAGGATCATATGGTAGCCCATGACAAACTCTGGGATCTGTCCTGTAACTACTTGTTGAAGACTACTTAGAAAACTATTGCTTTTTTATTTCTTTGCTTTGTATATATGTTATACTATACAATAAGAAAAGTTAAAAATTAAAAAAAGGACTGAATTCTGATACATGTGAAAACATGGATGAGCCTTGAAGACATCGTGTTGTGTGAAATAAGCCAGATACCATAGGCAAATATTGTTTATGATCTCACTCATATGCAATACTTAGTAAAAGAAATTTCATAGACTCAGAACTTAGACTATAGGATACCAGAGGATGGATTTGGGGTAGGGAAATAAGGCTTAAAATGTAAAGTTTCTATCTGGGACAACATTAAAGTTTTGTTAATGGATATTGGTGATGGTAGCACAAACATTGTGAACATAATTAACAGCACTGAATTATATATTTGAATGTGGTTAAAAGGGGAAATTTTAGGTGGTATATATATTACTAGACTAAATTATTTTTTGAAAATCCATGCAGTAGCACAATACAGACAGTGAGCCCTACATTAAACCATGGTCTGTAGTTAATAGTGCAATTATTAAAATGTGCTTTTATCAGTTGTAAGAGATGTACCATGTCAACGCAAGTTCTTAATAATAGATGGGTATATAGGAATCCTATATGTTATGCATGATTGTTTTATAAACCCACAATTTTGCTAATTAGATAAAGGTAGGGCAGGGAACTGGGTAAACATGCGGTGGGATTGCATGAATCAAATTCAATTTATCTTTCTGGGTATTTATTGAGAACACACTATGTGCCAGATACTTTACTAGGCTCTAAGTTCTCAAATGCAGGATAGATAGGCTTCTTCCTTCAAGTCATTTGGAGGACATAGATATGCGTACAAGTAATTTTATTGATGCACAATAACTGCAATGGAAGAGATGCTGTGGGATTGCAGGGAAGAGACTGCCTAATCTTTGGTTAGTAGGGGAAAAAGGATTCAGTGATAACCCCATATAGGATATAACATCTAAAATGGAAATAATATTAATTATGATTATAAAAACACTGAACATTTGTTGAGGGCTTAATAGTTGCCAGTCACTGTGCCAATGCTATCTATTTATTGTCTCACTTAACCCTCATAAAAGCTTCAGGAGGCAGGCACTATTAATATCTGCACTTAACAGATAAGGAAAATGAAACATGAAATGGTTATGTAACTTACTAAAGCAGCTAAGAAGGGGTTCACAACTTTGAATCCAAGCAGTTTGACTCAGAGGCCATATTCTTAACCTCTACTTTGCAGTGTCTCCAACTTAATTTTGCAGGATAAGTTTAAATTTTGCCAAGTTGACAAGATAAGATAAGGAAGACCATTTTTAGAAGTAGAAGCAGAATGAGCAATGGGACAAATAATAGAGCATGTGACTTTAAGGAATTGTCCACTAGATGAATTGGGTACTAATTATAAAGCTCTTTTATAAAGTGGGCTAAAAAATTGGGGATTTTATTCCACACATGATAGAGGAGGCAATGAAGATTCTTAAGCCGTATAGTGACAAAGTAAACTCTACATCTTAAAAGGTTACTTTGAATAAATGTGTAGGAATTGGGGAGGACAAAGACCAGAGGTAGGAAAATCAGTTAAGAGCTATTGCAGTAATTCAGGCAAGAGATAATGAGATGCAGAAAATTTGAGATATATTCAGAAGCCAATTGATAGGACTTGATATGGATGTGGGAGAATGAGTGAGACAGTGTGAATGCGAAAGATATTCAGGTTCCTTTCTTAGAGCGTGATACATTTAAAGCTATCGACACAAGACCAAAAGATGCAGACCATGTAGTCTAGTTATTCTCAATCCTGGCTACACAATAGAATCACCTAGGATTCTTTTAAAAGAACATCTAGATCCAAGTCTTATACTAGACCAATTAAATTAGAACCTTTCTGGGGGTGGGACCTAAGTGTATGTATGTCTTCAAAGCTGAGAACCCCTGCTGGATTTACATCCCTTCATCTTATCAATAAGACAATTATAGCTCAGAAAGGTGAGATAACTTAACCAAGGTTACATAGCTAAGAGGCAGTAACACTTATAAAATGTTTATTATATACCAGGCACAGTATAAGGTCTCATACATATAAATGTGCTCTCAGTTTATCTACCTAATAAGTTAGTGAGCTAAATAGTATTATTATCATTTTGCAGCACAAGAAACTACATCCTGGAAAGATTAATCCACTAGTGTAAAGTTTTACATTCAGGAAGTAGAAACTTCAAAACATGCCAAAGTAGATCCTTCTCATTCTGTTGTCCCATGCTACTTTCCAGCCAGGAAGAGGCAGAAGCAAGACAAGAACCTATCTCCTGATTCCAATTTAAAGCTTTTCCTTGTACTCAGGGTGTATACAAGGATATTAGAGAGGAAGGAAAGTAGATTATATGTAATATGACCCTTCATATGAAAAATGCACAAGGAAGTTTAAGACTAACACAGGTATTCAGAGATCCCAGGCACATGAGTCAATGAAGAAAAGATACAGGGTTCAGGGGGGATCTAGACTGAAAAAAAAAAAAAAGAATCTCAAGGGGGTACATTGTATGGAATTCAGGTTTGGTTCAGGCCAACATACAAGGAAGTCCCAACCAGGGAGTAGGTACCACAATAAAGTCCAAACAGCAGGAGATACTAGTCCTATAGTTCTGGATAACCAGTCATTTTACTACAAAGTGCTAAGAAAAAGAACTGGCCCCAATAACTAGAGATAGAGTAATATTAGGACCCCTATACTGTTGAATTGTAATTTAAGGACCAGGTCAATATAGCAGTAGCCAGGTACAGATACAAGTTAGGGGGAGTACACAGCAACAAACAGCTAATGGGACTGAAGCTGCTCATCTATGCCTTTAACCATAGATGGGATTTTTGAGGAACTCAATGGAGCTGAGACTAGAGAAGGAATTAGTTACTCCAACTGAAAGGATGGTGACAGTAGAGCTTATTGAGCAAACCACTATGCTATAAAATTAATGACTGTAGCTACAGTTCAAAAAAGAGAAGCATCATTGAAACCTACAGATTATTTATTAATTTAATCTTATTTGAAAATCTTCATTTATGCAAACCTGATAAATATATGAAGAATTTTACTTTACAAAATACCTCCCTGAATGTTCCCTTTAAGGAACCTTCTGGGAACCAATAAGTGTTCACTTATAGCTCAGTACTTATCAAATGAATCAGGGTAGAAAGATTTTGTATTAGTCACTGATGTTGATTGAAAATCTGTCAGAAATTAGGATAGGATATCCTTCTCTGAAATGATTGCATAAGTCAACAGGGAAATGTGTTCAGATTTTGAAAGACTCCATCTTCAGACAACCTTCTTGATGACATCATTTCCATGAAGTCAACACTCCAGTCATAAAATAGCACTTAAAAATAGAACATTTTTAATTAAGACATCCTGCTCTGTCAGGATTTTTCAGACATCGTCTCAAACAGAAGCCTTAATCAAGGGTATTTTGAGAATGAAAAGATGGCCATCTAATGAGCATTAAAGTATGAAGTAACTTTTACTTCAGGGAAAAATATCTCTAGCCAAATAAATTCTTTAATCCTCTTCCCCAGCCCAGGGCCCACAGTCAGCTCTCCATCCACTGGGAAGAACTCACAAGGAATCCTCTAACAGCTGTATAGACATGCTAGAGAGCCTGCCCTGTCTTGCAATATAAAACTAATGCAAACATCACTGGGCCCCAGGAGCAGCAAGTTTTGCCATGTGGGTTCCTAGGTGCGGCACTTCTACCATCTTTTCCATGACTTGACTGACTAGTATCAGTGTCCTCGAATGGGTAAAGATGGGAAAAACATACATGCGCTCTTCTTTTCTGTCCAACTACAAACCCTTAGTCCTCACTTCCCATACTGAATTAGATCTAAATGAACAATCAACTCATATTTATTGAATCCCTACTAAAGGTAGACAATGTTAGGCACAATGACAAAATCAAAGATTCCTTTTGAAAATATACCCCCCCCCAAAAAAAAAGGTAATTCACAACATAAAACAGACATCCTGACAATTAGCTCGTCAGTGAGTTCTAGGAGCCAAGGAAGAAAAAAGTAAAGGTTGAGAACATTAAAGAAAATATCAGAGGACTCAGTTTAAGTTAATCCTTAAAGGACGGGTTGAATTAGAAGTGGCAGAAAGAATGGCAGAGAGCATTACCTATGAAGAACATGAAGTAGGCTATAGCATGAATGAAAAAAGGCAATGATATTCTCAGGCAATAAAACTATACATGTCCTATTGCACTCTTGCCTCCATCTCTAATTATGCCCCTATTCATTTTACAGATAAGGTAGCTGTGCTAGTCTCAGAACTCAAGAATTATTTAGTGGAGTAAAGTTTCATCTCCTGTTAATACTACATTCCCTTTCAGAGGTGCTCCTGAACAGAGAAATGACCAAAGCGGTACTGACATTCATAGGAAGTATAGTTTCCATAGTGAACAAATAGCCCCAAAATAACTGAGAGATGATGTCCTGTCCACATACTTTCCAAAATCATGATTCCTCCTCAATTCATAACTATCTCAAACCAGTCTAGCATGTTTTGAACGCCCAAGGTAAAATGGAATCGGTTGGCCATTAAGGTCAGGTAATCACACAGTCACTTCATTGCTTGATTGGGTTGGTTATAGTGCTTAGGGAGATTTCAGCAAGAAAATCTTGTATGACATAACTAGCTGCAGTGATGTCAAAAGGCATCAGTAAAAGGATCCATCATGGGAACTATTAGGGCACCATTTTTATTAACTGGTAGAAAGCACAAATGCTGCTTAGAACACAAAAGAGTTGCTGGGCACTTCCCATGTCATCCTGTTAGGTCACAGTCTGCTCAAGGATTGGAAGTAGTTCCACTCATTGAACACAAGGTGGAAAAATAGTGAACTTCAATTCTAATTTGAGATTCCATGCATCATTTTGCACCATTAGCCCTAACCCTTAATATTGTTTTTTTTAAACAGAAGTATAGAAGTACATACAAATGTGTCAACTATTTTTGTTTGTTGTTGTTGCTTTTGTTTTGCTAGCCCTAAAACAAAGCTTGGTTCTGGCAGAGAAATAAAATTCAACCACATCTGGAGAAGAACACATGTCATTATTCCAATTCTATTATTTTGATAAGGAATTCAATTTTTATAAACAAAACCATACATACATATAAGCAGGGCTAATTTTTTATCAATAGCAGGTCTTTTCAGCAAGAACTCCGTTTAAAGACAACATTATTCTCTACAATGAGACTCTCTCCATTCCTCTTAGTTATTAAGGAAAATGAGGTCAGATTAAGATGTGTCATTTCAAGGTACTCTGATTGCAAGGGTGGCAAAAGTAATAAGGAAAAGGCCCAGGCTCCAGGGCTCAAATTCCTGAAGCATATTTCACCAAATCTTTTTTTCCTTCTTTGATCTGGAGCAAATTTCTCTTCCTGTGAATTCTGATCATGAGAAAATCTTTCTATACTACCTCTCTTCGATATTAGAACATGCAACCATGTTAGCCTTCCAACCTCAGTCCCTAATTGTCTCATAGATTTTCAAGCCCTGCTTCTGACCCCCAGACCAAGACATTCTTCCTGACAATGCTCTGTTACCTGGACTTCTTGGTAAATGATCTGACCTCCCTAAAAAGAAATTACCTTGGCCCTAGTAATTGGTTCCTTCATAACTGAATCCAGCCTCCTCTAGATATGTCAACTTGGGTCAGAACTATTGACTCACAGAGCCAAGCACAAGGGGCCAGTTAACTTCTGAAAGGCACCGAAACTAGCTAGGCATACCTCAGTTGGTCTCTTAACAATTTTTGTTTGTAGATCATTTTTGCAGTCAATTTTTCCTCATTTCTTTGAATCAGCTCAGACATTATTAAGAGGTTTTTAAATAATATGCTAGTATGCTTTAACTACTACAATAAGAAAGAAGCAACAAGAAAAATGTTCCCAATGGCAGTCCCAAAATATTGCTCCACTGACCTACCTCTCCTGCTCCAATTTGCCATCCCAAAAGAGAGCTCATAAAATGAGAGTAGAACCCAAATCCCTTTGTATTAGACATCAAACAAGCAGTACCATTTCTCTTAAATTTGCATGACTATATTATTAATTAATTAATTAAGACCTCCGCAATTATTTAATTAAGTGCCTACACTATTGCCAGCCACGATTCTGTGCAATTTATCCAGGGAGAAATGAAGAAAAAAGAAAAATTCCCTAAAAGGATAATTCTTTCTAATATCAAGTCATTCCTGGGAATACGCAAGCTCCTTGGGGAAGCACATTAATACCCTCCATTGCATTACTATTTAAATTATCACAAAAGGAAGGATTTGGTGTAGGAACCCTCAGTAGACTTACAGATAAGGATTAGCAAGCAGCAGTTAAGAACTTGTGGTGGGAAGGATAAGCCTCAAGAATCTCCCTGCGTCTGGACCTGAAACAGATCATGTTCTGCCCCAAGCACTAGCATAATTTTCACTGACTACATGTAATACCAGATCCCCCTGAAATGCTGGTGGCTCCCAAGAAGGATGTCAGTCTCTTGGAGTTTAAGAAATAACTGTCCTATTGCTCTTGTTTAGAGGGGTTTCTGCTCCTAGGCAGGTCCATGCCAGAGTTTCACCCAAGTGTCCTCAGCATCCCTAGGAAAAAGTTCATTGAGCATGCAGCCAAGAAGCAGAATGCCTACCTCTGCTGTGCAGCAATTTACCTCCTCTCATCCCCTCACTTTCCATGCTTATACAGCGAGGAATAAAAACACCTGTCTTGGGATTGTTGTGAGATGCAAATTAGACAATCCATGTGAGAGTGCTTTTGTGGACCAATAATCACCATTCAGGTATAAGGTATCAGCATCATTATTAAAGCCAGTTTTGTTCTGGGGCTTACAATAAGATGTTTGTAAGTGGCCATGGCTTGGAGCTATGTATTTCAATTTTCCAGTGGAACTAGGGATGAGATATGGAAGAAGGAGAGAAATTCCAGAAATCATCACAGGAGAGTAATGTAGTTAAGGAACAACCATAAAGAGAAGGATTCAAGATATGGAAGCAGCAGAGTCTAAGCTGTGAGATTTAGAAGTTACCTGGCTTCTCAAAGAGGTAAAAAGGGCACAGGTTTTGAATCAGATTGTTGAAATAATTTCTGGGCAAATTAACAATATCAATTTGGAGACACTAATAAATGATGATAGATTTATTGTGAAGATTAAATGGGATTATAAAAATGCCTAAGCATATTTTGCACAAAGTAGATGCCCAGTAACTGCTAGTTTTTCCCTTCACATTCTATGGGCTATACTCAGATATGGAACTCATGCATCCTAATGAAAAAGATTTTCTGCTAAACTATTTGCAGGGTATTTCTCTTAGAATTTTATAATTACACATTTGAATGGACCTCTCTCATGCATGCAAATTGAATACAAATGAAATAAATCACACTCAACCCCCAACATGTCATTGGCTACCATGGATTCTCTGCTAGGTACTTATAAAGACAGTGACGTTGATCATAAATACTGTGTTTATTCAGGAAGCACATACACAGTTACCAGTTCTGAATCAAGTGTTTGCATATTTTATAATGTGCCTCAGATATAGAATTTGAAAACAACTGAGATAGAAGAAACTTTAGATAGTACTGTCCAGACTGATTCCCCTTTTTGATACGTAAGAAAATTGAAGCCCAGAGTAGTGAACTAACTTGACCAAGAGACCAACTCCCATGC
Organism: Myrmecophaga tridactyla; assembly: GCA_004026745.1. Lineage (NCBI taxonomy): Eukaryota > Metazoa > Chordata > Mammalia > Pilosa > Myrmecophagidae > Myrmecophaga > Myrmecophaga tridactyla. Next base: position 13,834 of record PVIY010052214.1, read on the forward strand.
AACACACTCAGTGGTTACACCAGAAAATCATTGTTCCCTTCTTGGTTTTATGGTAATGGATAACTTCACCTTTTAAATTCTTTATGTAGGCATAAAACATGTGCCTGCTTCTGTGCTTTCACTCATCCTCTCCTTCCCACTCTCCACCCTGCTTATCCCAATGCAGATCATCTTTCAAAGCACATTCCCTGGGTGCCTGTTGCACTAAAGAGCTTAGGATGATTCCACATGTGGATGTCCTCTCAGTATGAGGATCAGATCTTGATTTTTTGTACTCTTTCTAGGTTTTAGCAGTCCTTAGCATATGCTTGGTGTGCATTAAACAAATGCTTAATTGAATTGATCTCCTTGTCCACACTGGGATTTTTCTCCTGATTTTCAACACCAATTTCAGTTTGGGTTATCAAGGATTTAAATCTGAAAGTAACTACAGTAAGCAATAATAATGATATTAGCTATATTACTGAGTCTTTACCATGCTACAGGTATTGGGCTAACAGGTTTATGTTTAACTGATTTAATTTTTGCCACTAACATATAAAACTGAAACAGAGACATCAAGAAACATGCCTACAGACACCTGGCTGATAAATGACTGAGCCAGGACTGAAACCATGCTTATCTGGGAATGTTCTTCTTGTCAGAAAATAAACCAATAGTAAATGAGGCCAAACTCACAACTTCCATTTCTAATTTACCTCTGGGCAAAGCAGCTGGTGGCAGAGCAGATGATAAAAAATGTTATTAGGAACGTTTATTAGGACCCTGAGGTATTTTTAAAGAGCAGCTGATTTGTATACAGCCGACATGGTTGTAGGTCTTGACTCTTAACCACTCACTAGTTATGTGAAGTTATTTCATCACATGTGAAGTTAGATAAATTGAAATAAATTTTAATTCCTCATCTGAAAATTAGGAAGTCTGGACTAGAGCAATTGCTAAGAACTTGATGATCTCTAACATTTTATGAAAGAACTAAGTACCTTCTCTTTAATGGCTAGGGAACTAATCTTTTTCTTTGTGCTGAGCAGAGAATCTGAGATTTGAATGATAAATAGGGTATTTGTTTTAAAAGAAGGAGCCTATCAAAATGGACATGGCTGATTCCATTCAGACTGACCATAAGAAGCAGGAAAATCACTATGCTTAAAACAATACAGGATTTATTGGTAGGAATGAGACAGCAGTAGCAGGGCTGCAAGGTCAGACCTCTTAAGCTCCTGGACTTCCTAGTTTCATCCTAGGAGCTGATGTGCTCAGAGGCATTGGGGAACAGCCAAGTTTCTTCCTTCTCACTCCCTTTTCACCCTGACACGTTGCTGGACAGAGGGAATTTCCCTGTGTCCAAAGGGATTCCTTTGCCACTAAAAGGAATTATGGGAAGAGTGAGAGTGCTGATACAATGCAGTGTAGCATTCTCTGGAGGCTTTTATTCCTAGCGACTAATTGCCACCTGGCAACCATTCATT
>PVIY010052215.1:0-15277 GCA_004026745.1 Myrmecophaga tridactyla
CATATGCACAGCCCTCAGCCACACTTCCCAGCTCTGAGAAAGTGCTGACCTGTGCAGCCAGGTCACATCAGCCCCCAATCCATGAAGGCATAACACCAACCTGCTGCCACAGCTCTATGCATGTGTACAAAGTTCCCCATGCCTTAGATCAGTGCACACTAAGTTTATGCCCCATAGACCAGTGCACCTACATCATCCCTGGCTGCTGGGCACCCACGTTCAAAAGCATCAGTGTAAAATCCCCAACCTGCCCTGAAACACATCACCACACTGAGTGCCCCACCCAGGACCCTACTCCCTGCTGTACAACCATCCTGCAAACAAAGGTCTTAGACTACTGAAAGAAATTAATTCCCAAAGTAAATCAATCAAGATATTTAAATGCCATGAAGACAGCAGATCACTAAGCATATCAAGATGCAGAAAGACCAAATTAAAACACCAGAAGAGACACAGATTGGAACAACTAATCATACAACTCTAATTGATAAAATAAAGTGTGAAAGCAAATGACATCAAGGAGAACAAGAAGACAATAGAAGAGCATAAAGAGGAATTTGAAAGAATAAATAGAAAAATAGATATCACAGAGATTAAAGACTATGTTGACCAAATAAAAAATATACTAGAGGCATAGAACATCAGATTTGAAGAGACAGAAGAAAGAATGAGTGATATAGAGGACATAATAACTGACTTTGAAGACTCCAAACTGCAAATGGCAAAAAAGATGAAAAATTTGAATTGGATCTCTGGAAAATGATACACAAAACAAAGCACACAAATATAAGAATCACTGGTGTCCCAGAAGAAGCAGACAGGAGTACAGGGCTAGGAAGGGTAGCTGAGGATATAATGGGAGCAACTTCCCAACCCTCATAAAGGACATAAATATACAAGTCATAAAAGCCCAATGAACTCCAAACAGAATGAATCCAAATAGGCCTTCCCCAAAACACATACTAATCATTCTGTCAAATGTTGAAGAGAAGCAGAAAATCCTGAAAGTAACAAGAGAAAAACAATCTACTACATATAAGGGAAACCAAATAAGATTGAGTTCAGACTACTCAACTAGCACGCTGGAGGTGAGAAGGCAGTGGTGTGATATATTCAAGATCCTGAAAGAGAAAGACTTCCAGCCAAGAATTCGGTACCCAGCCAAAGTGTCCTTTAAAATTGAGGGAGAGATTAACGTTTTCACAGACAAAGAAATCCTGAAAGAATTCTCAACACGAGACCAGCCCTACCAGAAATACTAAAAGGAGTTCTGCCAGCTGAAAAAAAAAAAAAAAGACCAGAGAGGGAAGTCTGGAGAAGGGCACAGAATTGAAGGGTACCACTAAGGGTAATTTAAAGAATAGAAACAGAAAAAGGGAAAAGAATATACAGATCTGACAAATAAATAAAAAGGATAAGATGATGGAGTAAAAAATGCCTTTTCAGCAATAACTTTGAATGTTAATGGACTAAATTTACCAATTAAAGAATACAGATTGGCAGAGTGGATTAAGAACTTACTCCAGCTATATGCTGCTTACAAGAGACTCATCTTAGGCACAAGGATACAAATAGATTGAAAGTGAAAGGGTGGAAAAAGATTCTCCAAGCAAGTAGTAACCAAAAGAAAGCAGAAGTAGCTATACTAATATCGGACAAAACAGACTTTAAAAGTAAAGACATCATAAGAGACAAAGAAGAACACTATATATTAATTAAAGGGTCAATTCACCAAGAAGATATAACAATCATAAATGTTTATGCTCCCAACCAAGGGGCTCCAAAGTACATGAGACAGACATTGGCAAAACTGAAGGGTGTGACAGATGTTTCAACAGTATAACAGTAGGAAACTTCAATACACTACTCTTCTCTATAGATAGAACAAGACAGACGATCAAGAAGGAAGGAGAGACGTTAAATAACTTGATAAATGAATTAGACCTAATAGACATATATAGGTCATTGCACCCCAAAGCACAAGGATATACATTCTTCTCTAGTGCTCATGGAACATTTTCCAGGAGAGATTATAGGCTGGAATGCAAAACAGGTTTGTATAAATTTAAAAAGATTGAAATTATTCAAAGCACTTTCTCTGATCACAATGGGATGAAGCTAGATCTCAATAACCACCAAAGTACAGAACATTCACAAATATATGGAGATTAAATAACATGCTCTTAAACAACCAGTGAGTCAAAGAAGAAATTGCTAGAGAAATCAGTAGCTGTCTGGAGATGAATGAAAATGAGGATACAACTTATCAGAACTTACGGGATGTGGCAAAAGCTGTGCTGAGAGTGAAATTTATTGTCCTCAATGCCTATATTAAGGAAGAGAAAGCAAAAATCGAGGACTTAGCAGCACACATGGAGGAACTTGAGAAAGAACAGCAAACTAACCCCAAAGCAAAAACAGAAGAGAAATAACAAAGATTAAAGCAGAGATAAATGAATGAAAGAACAATAGAAGCAATAAAACCAAAAGTTGGTTCTTTGAGAATTCAATAAAATTGATGGACCACTAGAAAGACTGACAAAGATAAAAAGAGAGGGGATGCAAATAGATAAAATCAGAAATGAGAAGGGTGTATTACCACAGACCCTGAAGAAATAAAAGAAATTATACATACAACCATACATCAACAAACTAGCAACTTACATGAAATGGACAAATACCTGGAGACACACAAACAAGCTACACTGACTCCAGAAGAAACAGAAGACCTCAACAAACCAATCACAAATAAAGAGATTCAATCAGTCACCAAAAAATCTTCCTACAAAGAAAAGCCCAGGACCAAATTTCTTCACAGGGGAATTTCATCAAACATTCCAAAAAGAACTAACACCAATCCTGCTCAAACTTTTCAAAAAAAATGAAGAAAAAGGAAGTCTACCTAACTCATTTTATGAAGCTAACATCACTTTAATACCAAAAGCCGAGTAAAAAAGTTTTCTTTTGCTCTTTCTTTCTTTTAATATAGGCATTATACCAGGAATGCAAGGATGTTTCAACACAAGAAAATCAATTAATATAATGCAGCACATTGACAAATCGAAAGAGAAAAATCACATGATTTTCTCAATTGATGCTGAAAAAGCATTCGACCAAATTCAGCATCCTTTTCTGATAAAAACACTCCAAAAGATAGAAATCAAAGGTAATTATCTCAATATGATAAAGTGAATATATGAAAAACCGAAAGCCAGCATCATATTCAATGGAGAGAGACTGAAAACTTTCCCTGTAAGATCAGGAATAAGAAAAGGATGCACACTGTCACCATTATTATTCAACCACCTATTATTATTATTGTTGTAGAAATTCTAGCTAGAGCTATCAGGCAGGACAAAGAAGTAAAAGGCATCCAAATCAGAAAGGAAGATGTAAAACTCATTATTTGCAGATGATACGATACTATACTTGGAAGATCCTGAGAAATCTACAGCAAAGTCACTTGAGCAAATAAATTCAGCAAAAATCAGTAGCATTTCTGCACACAAGCAATGACATAGCTGAGGCGTAAGTTAAGGAAAAAATTCCATTCAAAATAGCAACTAAAAGAATCAAGTTCTTAGGCATGAACATAACTAGGGATGCAAAGGACTTGTACACAGAATACTACATAACGTTGCTAAGCAAAATCAAAGGGAATCCAAACAGGTGGAAAGACATTCCCTGCTCATGGATAGGAAGGCTAAATATAGTTAAGATATCAATTCTCCCCAAATTGATATACAGATTCAACAGTGTACCAATCAAAATTCTAATAGCCTACTTTGAAGACTTGGAAAAGCTCAGTACGAAATTCATCTGGAAAGGAAAGTGACCCTGCATAGCTAAAAGCATCCTAAAAAAGAAGAACGAAGTGGGAGGATTAACACTCCCTGCCTTTAAAACTTATTATGAAGCCACAGTGGTCAAAACAGCATGGTACTGGCACGAAGATAGAAGCATTGACCAATGGAATTGAATTGAGAGTGCAGAAATAGACCACCAAATCTATGGTCAAGTGCCTTTTGACAAGGCCCCCAAATCCTCTGAACTGGGTCAAAATAGTCTTTTCAATAATCGAGAATGGAAGATCTGGATATCAATAGACAAAGGAATGAAAGAGGACCCCTATCTTACACCCTACACAAAAATTAACTCAAAGTGGATCAAACACCTAAATATAAGAACAAGCACCATAAAGTTTCTAGAAGAAAATGTAGGGAAAAGACCTAATAATAGTAGGTAGCTTCCTAAACTTTACACCCAAAGCACAAGCAATAAAACAAAAAAATAGATGAATGGGAACTTCTCAAAATCAAATGCTTCTGCACCTCAAAAGACTTTGTTAAAAAGTGACAAGGCAGCCAACTCAACAGGAGAAAATATTCGTAAATCACATATCAGTTGAAGGTTTGATTTTCTGTATTTACAAAGAAACCATACAACTCAACAACAAAAGAACAAACAACTCAATTATAAAATGGGCTAAAGATTTGAAGAAGCATTTTTCTGAAGAGCAAATAAGATGGTTCAAAAGCACATGAAAAGATGCTCATTTTCATTGACTGTAAGGGAAATGCAGATCAAGACTACAATGAGATACCACCTCACACATACGAATGGCTGCTATTAAACAATCAGGAAACTATAAATGTTAGAGATGTGGAGAAACTAGAACAATTATGTACTGCTAGTGGGAATGTATAATGGTGCAGCCACTATGGGAGACTGTTTGATGGTTCATTCAGAAGCCAAATATCAAGTTGCCCTATGACCCAGCAATAGCACTATTTGGTATATACCCAGAAGAGCTGAAAGCCACAACACAAACAGACATTTTCACACCGATATTCATAACAACATTATTCACAATTGCCAGAAGGTGGAAACAAACCAGATGCCCATCAACAGATGAGTGGATCAACAAAATGTGTTATATACATATGATGGAATATTATGCAGCAATAAGACAAAATGATGTCCTGAAGCACATGACAAGATGGATGAGCTTTGAGGAGATAATGCTGAGTGAAATTAACCAGACACAAAAGGATAGATACTGTATGATAATGATTCCACTTTTTGACCTTCATAAAGGTGTAATCAGAGGCTTATATTACATAATATAGGGTTCTCAGAGATACATAGAAGCTAGAGATGGGTGAACCTTTACCTCATGAGGTTGAACTCCAATGTAAGGGAATAGATAGGAGTGAAGGTGGTTCTCTAGTGGGTCTATAAGAAATATTACCATATTGAAGATAAACAAGATTGAAAGGTGTTGCTTAGACCTACATGTCCCACTGATTAACACTAAAAATATGAATTCATTCTCACAAGAATTATTTCAAAGGTGTGATTCTTATACAAACAGTGTTTAAGTCCAGGGTACAAATGGAAAACTGCTGTTGCATGCTATGAGCTATGTTCAAAAGGAAGCCATCAGCATCACCACAATAAGAGCAGAAGTGTATAATGGGGGGAGAAACAAGAGCTAAGAGGACGTTTAGATTTCCTATATGGTGTTCTAGTTTGCTAGCTGCTGGAATGCAATATACCAGAAACAGAATGACTTTTTAAAGAGGAATTTAATAAGTTGATAGTTTACAGTTCTAAGGCCGAGAAAATGTCCCAATTAAAACAAGTCTATAGAAATGTCCAATCAAAGGCATCCAGGGAAAGATACCTTGGTTCAAGAAGGCTGATGAAGTTCAGGGTTTCTGTCTCAGCTGGAAGGGCATATGGTGAACACAGCATCATCTCCTAGCTTTCTCTCCTGGCTTCCAGTTTCATGAAGCTCACCAGGAGGTGTTTTCCTTCTTCATCTCCAAAGGTCACTGGCTCATGGACACTCTGCTCTGTGATGCTGCAACATTCTCTGCTCTCTCTGAATCTCTCATTCTCCAAAATGTCTCCTCTTTTATAGGACTTCAGAAACTAATCAATACCCACTCAAATGGGTGGAGACATGGCTCTACCTAATCGAGCTTAACAACCACACTTGATTAAATCACATCTCCAGGGAGATGATCTAATTACAGTTTCAAACATACAATACTGAATAGGGATTAGAAGAAATGGCTGCCTTTACAAGATGGGATTAGGATTAAAGCATGACTTTTCTAGGGTACATACATCATTTTGAATCAGCACATATGATGAGGATGTATTTATTTATTTTCTTTCTCTTGGGAACAATGTAATTATCTAAAATTGAAAATGTTGATGGACTGTGGACTTTTGGCATTCATGGTGCCCAATGAATGCAGTTGGCTGAAGGATGCACTGCTGGAGAAATAGATTGGCAAATGATGGTATATACTTATGAATGAAGGTTGTGCTGCTACATAAGGAATAAAGTCATGAGGCATGTAACAATGTGTATGAACTAATCAATACCCACTCAAATGTGTGGGACATTTGATAAGACAAAATAAACCAGAAACCAAAGAGCAAGAATGGTTTGGTCACCTTCAGAAAATGTTTATGAGAAAACAGGGACCTAGATTGTAAGCTTTTATAGCCAACACATTGTCTGGATGGTGATTATTATTTCTGGGTTGTGAGAGGCTGTTTTACATATATAAAACCTGATATTTAGAGAAAAGAATGAAGTTGGACAGGTTGGGGTTAAAGTAATTGAAAATATAGGGGTAACAAAGACAGTGTCTATATTTTGGAACTGCACATACTCTTTGAGACTAATGGAAGAAAGGTTTATTTGGTCTGGAACGGAAATTTTCTGTAGCACATAATCTAATTCAGTATATCTGTAAGGCTCTTTTGAACAATTGAAGCACAGGGAGCCCAGAATAAGAAAGAGGACTTTTAATCCTGTATAGATTATTGTAATGCCTAGATAAATCCTAGAATATATTAAGCAGATAATCAAAAAGCATTGACAAAGTCCCCTGAGGAATGGGAGAAAGAATATGGAACTATTAAACTTAACCATCAGAGAATCTCTTGATATTGTGTCAAACTTTAGGGGCACCCAAATCAATAGACCATGCCCTCAGTCAAGAGACTTACTCTTGTGAAGCATACCTAGGTCACAGAGAAGCTTAGCTTATCTATAGGCATGCCTAAGAGTTACTTCTGGAGGACCTCTTTTTTGCTGAGATGTGGCCTCACTCTCTCTAAGCCCAACTCTGCAAGTGAAATTATTGCCCTCCCACCTACATGGGAAATGACATCCAGGGATGAAAGTATCCCTGACAATGTGGCAGATGACTCCCAGAGATGAATCTTTCCCTGGCACTGTGGGATCAACAATTCCATCCTGATCAAAAGGGGGAAAAGAAGTGTAACTAATAAAGTATCAGCGGCAGAGAGAGTTCAAATAGAGTCGAGAGACTACTTGGGACGTTGCTCAGAAGTGAGACCTTGCTACCTATGATAACTTGTTAACTTCCAATCAGGACTATCCCAGCAAATCCCAAACAACACCTAGGGTAGTATATAAGATTCCCAAGGGTTTCATGCACTAGAGTAACTTTACAGAAGCCTACAACCTCCAGATGGGTCCCAGGTCCAGATAAGTCCTGAGTAATCTGAGGAGGAAATCAAGAAAAAAATCCATTTACAATAACAACCAAATGAATAATTTATTTAGGAATAAATTTAACTCAGGATACATAAGACATATAAGCAGAAAACTACAAGAAATTACTAAAATAAATCATGGAGGACCTAAATAAATGACATACCGTGTTCATGGATTGGAAGACTAAGTACAGTTAAGATGTCAGTTCTACTCAAATTGATTTATAGGTTTGATGCAATACAAATTAAAGTCTCAGCAACTTACTTTGCAGAAATATAAAAACCACTAACCAAATTTGTTTGGAAGGGAAGAGTGCTTTGAATAGGTAAAAAAAAAAATCTTGAGAATGAAAAATTAAGTGAGAGGTCTCACACTACCTGACTGTAAAGCGTATTATGAAGCTACAGTGGTCAAAACAGCATGGTACTGGCAAAAAGATAGATATATTGACCAATGGAATGGAATTGAGTGTTCATATTTAGACCCTTTCATCCAAGGACAATTGATCTTTGATAAAGAAGGCAAGCCAAGCCACCTGGGATGGAGCAAACTCTTCAATAAATGGTGCTTGGAGAAATGGATATCCATATGCAAAGAATGAAAAAGGATCCATATCTCATACCATATACAGAATTTAATTAAAAATGGATCAAAGACCTAAACATTAGAGCTAAGGCCAGAAAACCTTTAGGAGAAAATGTAGTGATGTATCTTAATAGTAGGTGGTTTCCTAGACCTTACACTCAGAGCACAGCAGTGAAAAAAAAAAATAAATGGGAACTCCTCAAAATTGAGCTCTTTTGTTCATCAAAGAACTTTGTCAAGAAAGTAAAGAGGCAGCCCACACAATGGGAGACAATACTTGGAAGCCGCATATCAGATAAGGATTTAGTATCCAGAATATATAAAAAGATTCTTCAACTGAACAACAAAAAGACAAGCAACCTAATTAGAAAATGGGCAAAAGATAGCAACAGACACTTTTCAGAAGAGGAATTACAAATGGCTAAAAGGCACATGAAAAGATGCTCACCCTCCTTGGCTATTAGGGAAATGCAAATCAAAACCACAATGAGATATCATCTAATACCCACTAGAATGGCCATTATCAAAAAAGCAGAAAAGAACAAGTATTGGAGAGGATGTAGAGAAAGGCACACTTATCCACTGTTGGTGGGAATGTAAAATGGTACAACTGCTGTGGAAGGCAGTTTGGCAGTTCCTCAGGGTGCTAAATATAGAATTGCCATATGCTCCAGCAATCCCATTACTAGGTATATATTCAGAGAACCTGAGGGCAAGGACACAAACGAACATTTGCATACCAATGTTTATAGCAGTATCATGTACGATTGCCAAGAGATGAAACAGCCCAAGGTCCATCAATGGATGAGTGGTTAAACAAGCTGTGGTATATACTTATGATGAAATATTACACAGCTATAAGACAGAATAAAGTCATGAAGCATGTAACAACATGGATGGCTCTTAAAGACATGCTAAGTGAAATTAGCCAGAAACAAAAGAACAAATACTGTATGGTCTCACCAATATGTACTAACATTAAAGAGTGAGCTCAGAGAATTGAAGTTAAGAACACAGGTTATCAGGAGGTAGAAATAGAGTAGAGCTTGGGCAATTAGTCCTGAAGGAATACAGACTTTACAACAGGACTGATTTTAAAAATTCAGAAATGGATAGCACAATACTACCTGGTTGTGGCACAGTAATATAAATACACTGAATGAAGCCAAATGTGAATATGATAGAGGGAGAAGCACTAGGGGTATATATAAAGCAGAAGGAAAGATAGAAGATAAAGACAGACCATAAAATCTAGGAATACCTTGAGTGGACAATAACCTGATTAAATGTACAAATAAAAAAACGTATTTGCCTGAGGGAGAACAAATGAATGTGAACATTGCAGGGTGTTGAAAATAGATGGTATATGGGGAAAAAGACAATCAATGGAAGTTAGGGTCTACAGTCAACAGTAACACTGTAATATGTTTCCACTGAATGTAACAAAGGCATTATACCCAAACTAAATGTTAACAGGTAGGGGCATGGGGAAACAGTATAGATTCCTTGTGGAAGGAAAGAAAATGTGTCTTCATATAGAGTATGGTGGTGAAGGTATTTATACCCTTAGGTTGGATTGTATGATGTGTGAATAAAGCTGTTTAAAATAACAGAGAGAAACAAATACTAGAGAAAATGCAGAGAAAGAGATGCACCTATTCACTGTCATTAGGGAAACTAAGAGGTACAGACCCTTGGAGGGCAATGTGGTGGTTCCATAAGAAGCCAGGGGTGGGGATGCCATATAATCCTGAAACCCCACTGCTCAGTATGTACCAGGAGAAACGGAGTGTGGGGACAGGAATGGACATTTGTGCACTGGTTTTTATGGTGGCAGTGTTCCCAATCCACAGTGGATGGAGGTGGCCTAAGGGTACAATGACTGAGGAATAGAAGAGGGGACTATGGAGTATACATGCAATGATCTACTGTACGGATGCAAGAGGGAATGAAGCTGTGAGACATGCAGCTGGGTGAATGAACCTTAAGGACTGTCTGTGGAATAAAATGTCAGGAACAAAAAGACAAACTTTATCATGCTTCAATCTTATGGACTAACTATATTATAAAAGCTTGGTGACCTTAAATTGAGAACATGGGCTATCAGTTTGGATCCTATTGTAAAGGGTCTTAAATTGTAAGCTCTTCAGCAGTATATATATTCAGGAGGGAAACTTTTAATTCCAAATTCTGAGATACTATGGGAGAGTGGGCCATGATGGACCTGGTTTCAATTCCCGATGCCTACCCATGCAAAGCAAACAAATGAACAAACAAAAAACTTTAAATTATGAGATATTGGGCAGTTGGGCATAGAAGATGGTGGAATAGGATAGGTTGAGTTCACCTCTGCTTCAAGGAACAGCTAGAGAATGGAAGAAGGGTGACTGAGGTGGTGATTCTGGGGTATAAGTGACCTGGGGGAGTCTTCTGCACCATATAGGGATGCCCTGGTTGCAAAAGGTGAGGAACTGAGAAGCAGAGATCCCAAGACCATCTGTCTCGTGCAAACAACCTAATGTGGAAGCCCAGAAGAAAGTAAGTGAAAGGTTTAGGAGGCGAAAGTGTGGGAAAAAAGGATGGTAGACCAGGAAATTTAAAGTGGGCGGATTTATTTCTGTGCTCCCGGGCTGAGTTCACCGAACCCAAGATGGCGTGAGCAGTTTTTAAGCAAGGGGGTCCGGTGACGGCCGGAAGGGGTGATTCTCCAGAAGTCAGGCGTCCAGAAGGGGCGGTTCCAGAAGCCATGTTGGGAGGGATGACACAGCCTCCACAGCTCCAGTTGCAGTGTGCTTCCCCATTCCCCCAACCTAACATTCCAGACCTTTGTGATAATAGGATGTTGAGGTTCTTCTGGCTACTTCCTGCTGTAATGGGGCGATGTGAGGTGATAGGCTGGCATTATCATGGTCAAGAGAAGGAGGAGGTTAGCTATAGGAATCTGGTGAGGAGGGTAGGCGGTGGTAATGAAGCAGGAGCATTTGGTTGGCTGCTACCCATGACAGTTCCTTCATGCGTCCCTGAAGGAAGTTGAGGAGGCAGGGAGCTAGGAGAAAAAAGAGATGGATTAGGATAACTGGTCCTAGTAGCGGAAGGGGCCATGTTGCCAGGGGGGAAGAAAACCAGTCTAAGGCAGAGTTGGTTCCTTGTTTTCTGTGGTAGAGATCCTCTTTTAGTTTGTTTAAGGTTTGAATATTTTGTTCCACCAGACCTGACTCATTGACATAATAGCAGTATTATTCTTAGAGGAATATGCACGTTCTTCCTTTCTCTGCTGTTAGCAGGCCCATCAATTTAGAAGAGTTACCTGGGCTAGTGAGGTAAGCTGATGTTGTAGAGAGGAAAGGGATTCTGATGTCGATTCCAGGGCTACCTGTAGTCGAGTCTCAAAGTTTTGAGAGGTTAAACTACCATGTCCCAGTGCCCCTTCCACTGAGGCTGAGGCTGCGACTGAGGCAGTCAGGCTGATGTCTACCAGGATGGGAAGAAAAGCAGCCCTTTTGGAGTGAGGAGAGGACAGTAGCCAAGTTAGTTCGGACTCCCCATAAAGGGTTAATTGAGGAACAATAGTTACCAGGAAGCATGGTCCTGGGGCAGTGGAGTTAAGGCACTTGGTAAGAGTTCCATTACACCAGAAATATTGTCCTTTGGGGCCATAGGTGGTGTTGTGGATAGTGACATTAGTTTGGCATCTATTATGAAGTTGCATCTGATTCACAGTTGTGTGCATGAGGTAGCAGGTTTTAAGAGGGTAGGGAAGGTTTTCAGACTCTGGTTCCCATAGGGGGATGTTCTTTAGAGTGGTATGGCAGGAATCAGGGCTATGATTATGTAGTTGGGTTAGATTTATAGGGACAGCTGCCAATAGTGGCCTATTTAATGATGCACATAGGAAACAGTGGGTTATTTTAGGGAGTATTTGTGTTTGGTTGAGGAAAAGTAAGGTTTGTTGGAGGATTTGGAGCCACGTAAGAGAAGCTGGTGAGGCAGAGGTTTGGGTGAGGTGGCTAGAGAGGCTTTGCTCAGCTCGTGAAATGTCAATGGACACCTGGGTAAGTTTAGGATTAATGAGGACATATTCGCAGTTTCAATAGTTCCTATAGGGTATCGGGACCAGCTGCTGTAGTACAGTTTGCCTTGGATTCCTGCCACCCATCTTGTGTCCCAGGGATCTGCAATATGTATATAAAATTGCCGAGAACTGATGTAAAAGTACCTTTGTGAGCTGCCTCACTGTAAGCGTCATGACCAATAGGGTCATCCCCCATATATGTTGTCATAGTTGTTCTGGTTACAATAGTTTTTTGTTTGGGCATACGGAAAGCAGGCATATGGCCGTGGGCCCTTCTCAACTGATTTAGGAATAATGGGGATGGTTATAGGCTGACTACAATTTGTTAGAGAGCATTGTTTCGTACCAATTATATGAGTGGTTGGTTTTCCGTTTTGGTTAAAAGTCTCCCTGATTTTAAATTCCCATGCACAGGATGTGCCCTCAATTGGGGTTAGGAGAATGAATAGCACGAGTGATGCGGACACGTGTGGGCCCCAGGGACTGGCAAGTGTAGGAGGGCTCATCCTGCTTATACAATTTGACCCGAGATAGGTGGTGCCAAGAAGAGTCCCCTAATAGTTTTACTGCTGTAGGAGTGGTGAGAATCACTGTGTGTGGGCCAGTCCACTGTGGTTGGAGTGGTCTGGGCTGAAGCTGCTTAAGGAGTACTTCATCTCCTGGCCAGAGGCTGTGGGGAGGATCAGCAGGATCAGTTTCCCCGGGCTGTGGCAGGTATTGATCAGTGTGTTCCCACAGCAACTGCCTGATTAAGGAGAGATATGGTAAGTAAGAGCCCAAAAGAGGGGGCTGAACTGGCAGGTGGTGATTAAGGAGGAATGGGTGGCCATACATGAGCTCAAAAGGACTTAAGAAAGTAGGTACCCATGGAGCAGTGCATAGTTGGGCAAGGGCTAGAGGAAGGAGGTCGACCCAGGATTGTCGTAGTTCAATGGCTAACTTGGTTAGTTGTGCCTTGATGAGACCGTTAGCTTGTTCTACCTTACCAGAAGATTGGGGTCGGTAAGGAACATGTAGTTTCCATTCTATTCCCAGGGCCAACAAGGTTTGCTGGGCCACCTGAGAAATAAAGGCTGGGCCATTATTGGATTGGATGGAGGTGGGTAGTCCAAAGCGGGGAATTATTTGTTTCAGGAGGATGTCAGCCACCATATCAGCAGTCTCCTGTGTAGTAGGGAAAGTCTCTATCCAGCCTGTTAAGGTGTCAATTATAGTTAGTAGGTATCGTAATTGTTTGTGAGTGAGCATGTGTGTGAAATCGATTTGCCAGTCCTGCCCTGGAAGGTGGTCCCTCAGTTAATGGGTTGGGAAAGTGGGGTGCAACCCTCCTTGCGGGTTTGTTATTTGGCAAGTGGTACAGGAGGAACAGACCGACGTTATAAGGTGAGTCAGGGATGGGTGATGGAATAAAGGCTGGAGGAACCATGTGAGGGCCCTGGGTCTGATATGAAGTGACAAATGTACCTGAGAAAGAATATCGGGGGCCTGTTTGGTTGGGAGAGCCACCTTGCTATTGAGGAAGATCCAGCCCTCCGGTGTAGTAGAACCTCCCTGTGCAAGGAGGCTCTCATGTTCCCTGGAAGAGTAAGCAGGTTGGAGCGAGGGGAGAGTAAAGAAAAGAATAGGTGCTGGAGGGTTTAAAGATGCGGGTTCTTTGGTCAGTCCTCATGCAACAGCATCAGCCCAGTTATTTCCGCGGGTGATACCTGAGTTATCTGTTTGGTGCCCTTTGCAATGGATGATAGCTACCTGTGAGGGCAATAGAAGTGCTTGAAGCAGGCATTGGATAAGCTTCGCATTAATTACAGGTGAGCCCTTGGTGGTAAGGAACCCTTGTTCCTTCCAGATGGCTGAGTAACTGTGTGCAATTAGGAAAGCATATTTAGAATCCATGTAGATATTAGCGGATTTGTTTTCAGCTAGGTGTAATGTTCTAGTGAGGGCAATTAGTTCAGCTTTTTGGGATATGGTTCCCTCTGGGAGCCATATGGCTTCAAGTATCTCGGTGGGAGAAACTATAGCATATAAAGCCCTGCACCTTCCCTGTTGGTCTATAATTGAGCTGCCGTCTATAAAAAGAGTGAGATCTGCTTGCAACAGTGGCGTGTCTGAGAGGCCCTGGCATGGGGAAGCGAGCTCATCCATGATTTCGGTGCAAAGGTGAGTGGGCTGTGGAGGGGGGCCTGACAAGGGACCATGAGGAAGAAAAGTAACAGGGTTGAGGCTAGGCGAGACAGAGAGTGTGACATCTGAGTTTTCTAGGAAGAGCAAATGAAATTCCTGCAGATGGGAAGAAGTGAGCAGAGAGAGAGATTTTTGGGATAAGAGGTCTTGTAGATGATGTGTTAACAGGACTTGGAGAGGCCTACCCAGAGTGAGTTTAAGAGCTTCATGCAATAGGGTAGCAGCCGCAGCCAGCGCTCGGAGACAGGGAAGCCACCCATGGGCAGTGGGGTCCATCTGTGTAGAGAGATAAGCTACTGGATTATAAGTTGGTCCCAGAGGTTGGGTTAAGACTCCTACCGCTATTCCTTGCTTTTCATTGGTGAAAAGGAAGAAGGGTTTTTAGGATCTGGAAGAGTAAGTGGAGATGCTTGGAGTAAGGCATCATGGAGGATGGAGAAAGTTTTGGCTACAGTAGAGGGGTCATCTAGGGGCCCCATGGGCGTTGCCATGGCTGCCTCATAAAGAGGCTTCACTAGGAGGGAAAAGCCGGGGACCCAGTGTCGGAAGAACCCCACAAAACCTAGGAAGGATAAGATTTGTTCTGCATTTTCTGGAGGTTGGAGCTCTTGGAGGGCTTGCTGTCTGTCTACTGTTAGATGTTGGGATGTAGGAGTGAGGCGGAGCCCCAGGTAGGTAACAGTGGAGGAGGAAAGTTGAGCTTTGGCGGGGGACACTTGACATCCTTTGTCAGCTAAAAAATTTAACAGGGTGGCTGTAGCCTTTGTGGAAGTTTTTTCAGAAGGGCTGCAAATTAACAGGTCATCTACATATTGGAGAATGACACTAGGAGTTAGATTACACTCTATTAGGTCCCTGGCTAGATCTTGGCCGAAGATATGGGGGCTGTC
>PVIY010052216.1:0-15301 GCA_004026745.1 Myrmecophaga tridactyla
GGGTCTGTGGGACGCACGTTTTCATCCCACTTCGGGCTGTGGCCGAGTTGGTGCGGAGCTAGGGGTGCGGCTGCGAGACCCAGAATCACCCGATGCCCAGAAGCGGGACTGGGCTCGCCGGGGCTTGGAAGAGAGAAGTTCTCCGCGGCGGCCGTGGGGTGTTCAACGCCCCGCGAGGGGACGGAAACGCACGAGGCAGTAGAGGATTTCACCACCAAGACGTCCGTACCGGCGGGGTCCGGGTCTCCAGAGCCACCGTTAGGGAACCACAGCGCCCAAGTCTCCTGAGACGGGCGTGGAAGACCAAGAGGCCCTCAAGGCCTTTCCCCTCCGTGCTAACATCCTGCCCTCCGGGGAGACCGTCTGCTCTCTAGACCCCTGTCCTGGGCTAATCAGCTCTGTCTCGACCTTGAGGAGGGCCGGGGGCTTCTGACCCCATCCCAGTCCTGTGAGCTCATGCCAATTCGCTCTTTCTCCCCACCTGGACCTAAATGTCCTGCGACGCTCCAGCGGTCCCGGTTTTCACAGCATCCCTGCACTCTACCTGGTCCAGGTGGAGAGGCAGCGATGTGGAGTCTCAGGAGAAGGCTCCATCCTGGCGCTGTCCTTGGCGGGCTGGAGCTCCCACGCCGCGATGAGGTCCGCTAGGAGCAGTCCCTGGAGGGGCTGAGCTGCAAGGTGCGGGAATGGGGACTTCCACTCCACAATGCAAAGTCTCGTTCTTGAGGGTTTTAGAAACAGCGGCGTGGACTTAAAACTCTCAGTAAATCCTTAAACACCAAGAGATAAAGTATCACTACTTCCCGCTACAGCATAAAACTGCGCCCAGGGGGGTGTAGCTCAGTGGTAGAGCGCGTGCTTAGCATGCACGAGGCCCTGGGTTTGATCCCCAGCACCTCCATCCCACGCATTGTAGTTAGTTTTTCATAATCTCTTGCACAACACAGGATCCTCCCTGAGCAAAGGCTACCCTGACCCTAGGTCCTCTGAATCTTAAGCAGGAAGCACTGCACAGGAGTACAAATGCAGGTCACATCAAAATGAAGAGACCGCCAAAGTAAAAATAAAAAAAGCAAGGTGCCCTGGGACAATTCTCTAGGATTTTCCTCTCTCTGTCACCCTTCTCCCTCCTTCTCTCTCCCACGCCCAAGTCAACTGATAGGCTGAAGAAGGAAAATGTCACACTCTGTATTTCGTGTCGGTCCTCCCCTTTCACACCATCCTCATGCACCCTGACTGGAGAAGGTCCTTTTGGGCACTAGTCTCTGAGAGCTGTGAGCCAGCTCTTCATCCCTGAGGAGTCCACCATGTCCTCATGGATAAAGACTGCATGAGGAATGACTTCTCTCAAAGACCCTGGGGGCTTCCAAACTCCACAGTTGGGAAACCATTTGCAGGAATATTCTGATGTGCTAAAATAGCTGAGTCAGGAGAGCTTTTGATGGATGGCCTAGGGGTCCCCATTCAGTTCCCTGTCTTCCCTTTGAAGTGTTGTCATTTTTGTCAAAATGATTCACATGCTTGCAGGTCATTTTCACAAGTTGCATTGTTACTGCACACTGAAGGTAAGAAGTAATATGTCTGGATCGCAAGGGGATTTTCTGGGGTACCTCTTAGGAATCTCATGTTCTATAATTGAATCAATGGGAAGTCTAATGGTCAGATAGAAGGAGCACTACTAATGTCACAGAACCTTCAGGAGACCTGAACCCACATCACGGGATTGAGAAAGACTTCTCGACCAAAAGGGGGAGGAGAGAAATGACACATGATAAAGTCTCAGTGGCTGAGACTTTTCAAACAGAGTCCAGAGGTTGTCCTGGAGATTATTCTTATGCATTATATAGATAGACATCCCTTTTTAGTTTAGGGTGTATTGAAGTGGCTGGAGGGAAGTGCTTGAAACTGTAGAGCTGTATTCCAGCAGCCTTGATACTTGGAGATGATTGTATAAGTACATAGCTTTTACGATGTGAAGTGTGACTGTGTATACCTTGCATCTGTGCTCCTTTTATCCCTGGTAAGGACTGATGAATAAAACAATATGGATAAAAAAATAAACCATAGGTTGGAGAAGGGGTAAAATAAATTGTGAAGATTGAAATAGTATTGGTCAATGAGAGGGAAGGGTAAAGTGTATGGGATGTACATGATTTTTTTTCACTGTAGTGATGCAAGTGTTCTAAAAATGATCATGGTGTTGAACACAGAATTATGTGATGACATCATGAACCATTGATTGTACACGATGTATGAACTGTATGTGTGTGATGGTTTCTCAATAAAAATCTTTTTTCTTTGTATGCTGCATAGCAGGGATCAGCTTTCATTCTTTTTGCATCAGAGTATCCCTTTTCTAATGAAAATATTTTTTAATAAAAGACCCAGTGATTTGCCACTATACAGTGTGGTTGCAACAACATAGGGAGGAAATGAGTGCACAGTCATAAGCAAATGGATTCATCAATAGTTTCACCTGGGGTACCATTTTCCAATATTACTGACAAGAAAAGAAGACAGAAATGGGGACAAAATAAAAGACGCCCATGAACAGAAAATGAACCACCTCTTCTGATCTTCTTCCTTCCTGGCTGTCATTCTCCATTTTCATCTACACTAATTTCATTGCAGAATTTAGCTCCTGGATCAGGCATTTGCACTCCAAGTCTACTCATCATTTTCAGCTCCTTCGATGGGTATCACATGGCACAACTATGACACTTCTTTTCATTTTAGAGTATTTCTTCTATGTTACAATTTGTAGGTTTCAGAGGACACTCTGACCTCTGTGTCAGGATCTCTGCAGACATGACTGCTATCCAGAACCTTGTATTTTTATGTGGTTCTGAAGGAGAGGGGTCGTGGGGAAAGTGCAGAGTGAGAGATCAAGATTATCCATTAGTATTAAGAAATAAAGAGACTTTAAAAATATTGTTACTATTGTCATTGGGAGCCCTCAATTTTATGGATAGGAATTAGGTACTTTATCCATTAAGTCACACAGTTAATTTATCCTCAATAAATGAATTGAGCCTAATATTACATAGTCATGGCAGGAATTTTCTGTTTCCTGTTTCTAATTAAAAAGAAATCAACATAACGACAACAAAAATGTTAAAACCTGACATAAGTCCTGCTTATCCCTACATCTTACGAGCTCAGCAGAAGGCTAGTCAAGTTTGCTGAGGTATTCTTAAGTGAATCCCTCTTTCCCAAAATTTAGTATGACTCCAAATCCTGCTAAAATCTACATTCTTTCTTTCTCTCAAGTATTTTCATTTTCATGCCTAAATGAACTCTTTTGCTTATCCACCTAATCCTTGTATAAGACTCCAAAGCTCCCTTCCTGCCCACAGAGAGATGATAGAGTAGATCATTCCTGAGGTGCATATATTTGACCAACGGTTTCTCTTTTTGCTGTGACCCTAATTTGTCCCCTCAAAGCCTTGCTTGTAGAAGACAGTTGAGGAAACAGGAGGAACACGGTATGAAAAGAGGTACACAGTACAGACGCCTTGAAGAATTTCCAAAGGGAATCTAGCCTCTGTGTAAAAGTTAGAAATATGTAGGCAAAGATAGTCTTAAGACTAGCCCCCTACAGAGACTTAAACCCTGAAATCTCTCATTGAAAAATTGAAACTCCATCAAACGATCTATGCCACGTCATAGCCAAGGAACTTCTCTAAACCCTGTTAGATAATTAACTTTGGTCAGTCTCTATCTTCTTTGAGTTTACTTTCTCTTTCATTCCCATCTACATACTGAATTTTGTTTCCTCTCATACATGATATGCTCAAGCCCTAATCAGTGATGGATTCCACTCTTTAGTGCTACATCAACAGAAATGAATGCTTTGTTCATGAGGTGGTTAGAATATTAGGCTGTAAATATATTTAATAATAAAAAGTTATTGAAAATTTCAACTACGTGGGATAAAACTTGATTCCTCAGGGAGCATCAATGCCATCACTGTCCAAACTTGATATCTTCAAACTTGAACTTTAATAGAATATATGGATCAACTGAACTGAGAATACAATTGCATTAATCATTATGGATCCCACAGCAAACTATTTGGAACAAGCATTGGCATTTATCTCAATTATATAGTTCCTCAATAAAATGCATGTATAGGCTCACGATTAATTTGCCATTCCCTTTGCTTTGAGCCACAGAAATGCTTCATTTACTTAAATTTAATCTATACTTCAGAAACCATCAAAATTCTTTGTTTAAAATAAGGTATCAGTGGCTGAGAGTGTTCAAAGAGAGTTGAGATCTACACTGGAGGTCACTCTTACGAAAGCCCACAGAAAATTGACCAACAGCGAGTGGAGCTAACTGGGAAATTTAACAGAGTAGAGGAGTTGAAAAGGCGAAAGTGTCAGAGAGGGACGTGGCCAGAGTTGAGGAGAGGGAGGCTGCGGGCATGGTGGGCTGCATAATGGCAGCGGCTGCGGAAAGGAGACGGAGGAGGGAGGGGTGTAGCCCTGGAGAGCCCTGAGATTTGACGGAGAGAGAGAGAACACCCCGCAGCCCGTCTCTGCTAATCTCCTTCCAGGACCCCAGGAGGTGAAAAGGTCCCAGCCAGGTGAAGGGAGCTGACCCACCGTCCCGCAAGAAGACCTCCCTGTCCTGCCTTGGACCGCTGTGCCTCTGTGCGCGCCTCGGTGCGCTTTCGTCGCTGCAGCACGTTGCAGGCGCGCGTGGTTGAGTTTTTCAGTAGAGGAGGCACCGCGGGTCTAGTGGACTCGAGGGAATCCGCGTGGTTCGCAGTCCTGCGCGGGTGTGGACGGAGAATGAAATGTAGAGGCAAGGTCTGCCCCGCCTGTGGGCGAAAGCACCTCAGGTGTTAGTGGGAGCGCGTGATCGTGCGCATGAAAATGGGAACAAACACCACACGGAAAATAGGTGCACAGATAGCGCCCGTCTGGACATCGGAATAAAGCATTGGAAATCCTGAAAAGAGCATCAGAAGACAGGAAATTCCTAAATTTCTGGACGTACGAACCAGATATGACCGGATTAAACCAGAAAGAGCAGAGGAAGTGGCCCTTCTTCACCAGCGGAAGCACCCAGCACACCCGTCGCATTTTACTTTGCACCCACTTTCCACTATGACAGATAAACCTTCCTTTTCTTCCTGGAAGGTTCTGTTAGATGCTGAGATTCCCTGGCATTGCTTTATATAGAGTTAAAAGAATGAGAAAAATGTTAGTGGGAATTCAGAGGAAAGTGGACAGTACGGAATATCACTTGGGAATATCATTTGGAATAGTTATTTCTTACTTTCCTGTGGTAGCCTGTAATGGCCCGACATTCCTGGATTACACACCCAGCGTCCTGCCCCATACCTAGAAAAGCTCGGGATTCACAGCCCTCATTGCCTCTTTATGGACCGAGCTCTGGGCAGTGCTCCCTGTGCAGGTCAATAGATGGGGACAGGAAGAAGAATCAGTGGAGTGGACAGTCCTCTCTGCTTGCCTAACCCCCCTCCCCCCAACCCCCAGGAAACAAAAAGAACCGAGGCAAACTAAGGGGCCCTCCCCGTGTCCTTTCCACCTTTACATCTCCTTAATGATAGTACAAAGAGCAGCCACGGTAAGGGCGCGTGGATGTGGCTTTGGTGTTGCACAGCCTGTGCTGAGACTCGCTCTTTCCCACCCTGCGCTCTCGCCCTGCTCTGATGCTTCAGCCCTCTTAAGTGACCTCGAGGCTCACAGCATGGATATTTAAAGTAATCTACGGGGTTTATTTTTACTTTCCATGTGTGCGGGCACAGTATAGAAACGAAAATAGTGCTGTTTTCCTTCGAGTCGGGAGATAAGGTGAAAGTAGGTAAGGTGTGGAAGTGCCGGGGATTGAGCCCGGGCACTCACGCATGCAAAGCGCGCGCTCTATCGCTGAGCCACACCCTCTTACCCAAACAGCCCGAAAAACGCATATCAGCGAAGGAGTCACCGAGGAAGCAGTGGAGGGAACTGACTTTTTAGTGCGGGGCTGGAAATGGAAGGCAAAGCACTGGAGACCGAGTCACATCATCCCACAGGAAGGGTCCACAGTGGCGTGAACGAGGTGAGTTGCTGTAAACTCGGCTGCTGTGATGGGTGGCACGGAATAAAGTCTGTTTTCATTTATTCCTGTGTCTCCCCAGAAACCTCAACCCGAGAGAGAAAGCTATTGACATTCGGCTTTTCCCTCTCGGAACCCTTCACGATGGTTACTTTGTCCTGAACCCGAATGCTGGGGGCCGATCTGACGGAGGAACGCAGCGCTGAGAGGAATCCCGGGGGAAGATGCCCTCGCCGATTCCTGGGCAGGGTCTTTGCTCTTCTGCTCTAGGCACCCGCAGACTCAAGGGCCCTGACATAGTCCGGAAGAGGAATGCACAAGGCATGAGCGAAAGTGCAGCTTCCAGGATGGAGAGAAGGTCTGAATTATGAGCAGGAAGCCGAAGGCAAATAGACGGAGGATTAAATGACGAGAGGAAACACTGGATGAAGCCCTTGTTAAAAAGACAGAGAAGCCAAGGAGGAGGAAGTGCAGAAAAGGAGGTTTCACAGATTCTTTTGGGAAGGAAGGAAGCCTGGGAGGGGGGAGGACCCCTGGCTCTGACGGATGAGTGCTCAGGGGACACACCTGTGAGGATGTGGTTACAGGTGCGCTCAGCCCAGGACTCTGGTCTCCAGCCATGGGTGTGTGATGACCGGGAGGAATGCACATGTGAAGGGGGGTGAAGGCTGAAGAGTGAGCCTTGACATTTGGGGATTGGAGACCCATTCTCGAGTTAGGAGGAAACACACAAATCAGGTTTCTCTGGGCTGTTCTGAACTCTGGGATTTGTCATGACTGAGCTGGTGTTCTTTGAAGTATGTGAGGCCACCGAGGAAAACCCTCTCCTGGCACCATCCTTCTAGTGCCTATTCACAGCCCTTTCCTTTACTTTGACTGTTACATGAGTCTTTGTCATTACTCATAAAATAACACTGCGTCCGTTTGAAATTGGCAGAAGATGATTTGCCTGCAGTTGTAGTTCTGTAATTGGCTCACGGGATTTGTAGAATAAGAACAGAGAATGTGGAGAAATAGGATTCACAGAAGGAGAGATTTAGGTAAGTGTCACACACAAACACTGAAGTGTGCACGTGTGTGTGTGTGTCTGCTTTACTGTGTGTGTACATAGGGAGAGGTGGAGCATCTCGGCTGTTTGAGCTGTAACAGCGATATCAGGAAAGACTGCAGAAACCTCGGTGGCCATTATCTTACGTTGCACCTGGAGAGACCTGGATGCCTGTTAGGTTCTCAGGGATTTATAATTTTATCTCTTTGTGTCACGAAGAAATTCAGAATATGGAGAAACTAAAGACTTTTAGCAACATTCAGACTGTCTACCAACAATGTTATTGAAATATATAGACATATAAGCTATAAGCGGAGTTCATTAATACAGCATCCTCTGAGGATTTACACATTTACTTTTAGAGAAGAACACATTCATGCCATATTTGCTTTATTCTGAGTTAGGCAATAAAACACTCATTGATATTGTTTGTCCAATGAAATAAAACGCAATCTTCTGAATTCAGATGGGCTAGCTGACCCAATGAAGGAAGTGTGATTCCTGTGTACTGTCCTTACTCAAATGTTGCTTCTCAGTTTGCATGAATTTTCCTTTTGAAAATTGATTTAGTTCTTATAATGGAGTATTATAAGTTATTTTCTTCCGAGTCAGTCAGTGTTTAGGTCTTGTCTGGAAAAATAGATACTTTGGAAATGGAAACAGTTATTTGAAAAGAAGAAAAAATAGTTGAAAATCCAAAAGAAAGACCTATTATCCCCCCAAAAGAATTTTGAGGTAGATACTGAAGTTAGAGGGGAAACCATGGATATAGTTACTGAGTCTTGATGTCTTTACTTGCTTTCATTTTTCAGTGTTCTATGTCCCCTTGAGAATGATTCACAAAATAATTAATAGAAGAGTGTTCATTTTTCCTTTTTCATGGATGACAAAACAGAAATAACTGAAAATTTGGAAATTCCAGACAAGAGTGCAAGACTGCGAAGTTGTCTGGTCAACAGGACAAGTTGGGGTGTTGTTGTAATTGCTTAAAAGCTCACCAGGGTTCAAAAATTTTCCTTATTCTAGAAATTTAATAGAATGGATTCAGACAGAAATTCAGAATTTTGATTTGTGAAATTTGATTTTCCATGCATGTACTGCACGAGTTTATATACACTCACCTACTAAGTGGTTCTTTAACCACATGTCATTTCCACAACTGTGATGAAATCACCCCTGCACACCACAGACAGAGATGGCATCAAAACAGAAATGTACCAGCACGTTGGCATTAGTATATTGGAAATTCTTATCCCAAAATTTCCTAGGTTTTCAAGTTTTGAATAAAATATGCACTCCATTGGCTAGCGCTTCAAGGAGGACCTAAGTAGATAATACCGGCAAAGGAGACGGTGTCGCGTACACACCTTGATTGGATTTGCAAATGGCTGTAAGGGTGTTGCAACCCAGTTCGATGCAACTATTAAGGGAGGGCTAATAAGTATGCAAAAGAGACGCTAATTGCCGAAACCCGGGATTGAACCAGGGACCTTTAGATCTTCAGTCTAACGCTCTCCCAACTGAGCTATTTCGGCAACGGGGACCTTTAAGTCTTCATTGCGGCCAATAATGAAGCACCCTTAGATGCTCTTCCAAAATGTCATAGGGAGAAGTTCCATGATGGTCAATTAGGAAGACGCTGGACTCACTTCTCTCCAGGATAAAGGACTATGGGTTAGGCAGAAACCCTCTTTGACAAAAGATCTTGGTTATGAGATCCAGGAAGTGCTCCACCACACCTGGGAAAGTGCGGGAAGAAGAGAGAGCAAAGCTGTGGCGAGAGGTGGCGAATACCGCCCCCAGCCCGGCTCCTTGCGTCCCTGCCTGACTCTTGGGGCAGAAAAAGTCCCGTTCTCCAGGCTCTGGAGGGCGGGCAGCTCCAGACTGAAGGGCGGTGGGGCCAGGTCATGACCTAGCAGTGCGCTAGCTGTTGTCCAGAAAACCGGCACGCTGGGACCACGGATGGTTTCACCCCAGCCTGGTGGGCATGCCTTTGTCTGGAGCAGCAGGGAGATAAGACCGCTTCGGCAGGGCAGGGGAACAGATTGCTGAGGAGTGCCCTCTGCTGGCGGGAGAAAAACGTGCACCTCCAGGAAGACATCTCAAATGCTTCTTGGTAAAGAGAAGAGGGCTCCTTGGGTAGTGGAATTAAAGAGTTTTAGGCATCTTTATGAGACCTTCTCCCTGGGCCCTGAGGAGCTGTGAGTGCTGCCTTCCAGGGTCACTGGCCCAAGTATGGTTGGTAGTACCTAGGAACACAGATTCAATCAATAGAAGTAACACAAATCCAGTCAACAACAAAAGCTTTCATAAGAGAGAGAATTTGATCTTCACAGTAAACACATGAAGATAATCTAATTGGTCAGACATCCACAAAAAGTTATAACCTATCATGCCAAGAAGCAGGAAGATATGGTCCAGTCAACGGAACAAATTAAAGTCAAAGAAGGTACAGAATCTGTAAGAACTAATCAGTGATGTTCAAACAAATATCTTAAACAGATGAGTAAAAAAAGAAAGATAAAAATTAAATAAGTGATAGGAGATAAATGGTAAAAAAAAATTGGGTAGATTGAAATAGTGGTGGTAAATGACATGGAAGGGTAAGGTTTATAAGATATGTGAGTTTTTTCTGTTTTCATTTTTATTTCTTCTCTGGAGTGATGCAAATGTTCAAAAATGATCATGGTGATGAATCCATGATGATGTGATGAAATTGTGAGCCATTGATGGTACACCATGTATGGACTCTATGTGTATGAAGATTTCTCAATAAAAATAGTTTTTAAAAAGAAGAATTTGGAACCATGCAAGCAAAACTGTCTGATTTCATGGGCACAGCAGATGAAAAATGCCCTAGAAGCACACAGTGGCAGATTTGAACAGGCAAAAGAATGGAGCTGTGAGCTGGAAGACTGTGAATTCAAGCAGACAAAGGAACAGATAAAGAAAAGAGTGGGAAAAGTTGAGTAGGGGGTCTCTGGGAACTGATTGACAACATGAAGCATGCAAATAGATGCATTCATAGGTGTCCCAGAAGGAGTAGAGAAGAGAAAGGGGACAGAAAAAATATTTGAGGAAATAATGGCCAAAAATACCCAACTCTTGTCAAAGGCATTGATATCCAGCTTCATGAAACACGATATACCACAGAATGAATAAACACAAATAGACCTCCTCAAGACCAACTTCAGAATGTCAAATTCCAAAGTTAAAAAAATAATTCTGAAAGCAGTAAAAGGAAAAAGTATTCATTGTGTGTATAAGGGATACCTGATAATAGAAACTCCTGATTTCTTATCAGGAGCCATGGAGGCAAGAGGGAAGTGGTACAATCAATTCAAGATACTGAAAGAGAAAAATTGGCAGCTGTGCTGGTTTGAATGTATTATATTTCCCAGACAAGCCATGTTTGAATCCTGAACCAATCTTCAGGGAGCAACTATTTCTTTTAATCCTGATTCCATACCTTAGGGCAGAACATTTGATTAGTTTACTGGAGCCCTTTAAAAGAGGAAACATTTTGGAGAGAGTTCAGAGCTGACATAGAGAGAGCTGACACCGATGTTGACACTTGGAGAAGACAGACACAAATGTTTGGGGATGCTTGGAGCCCAGTAGAAATTTCCATGGGATGTTAAACAAGCCAGAACCTGCAGAGAGCCAAGGGAGACCAAGAGATGAAAGCCAGCCCTAGAGAAGCAAAGGGAGGAACTCTTACAGAATCAAAGGCTGAAAACAATGGAACCGGGAGGCAAGGAACAGGCAGATGCCAGCCACATGATTTCTCAGCTGAAACAGGCGTTCCTGACTCATCAGGCTTCTTGAATTAAGGTATCTTTCCCAGGATGCCTTAGTTTGAACATTTTTAGTAGGTTTAGGAGTGTAAATTTCCAACTTATAAAATTTCCCTCATATAAAACCATTCCAGTTTGGGTATATTGCATTCTGGCAGCTTGCAAACTGAAAGAACAGCCTAGAATTTTCTATTGAGCAAATTATTCCTTCAAAATACGGGAGAGTTTAAGATATTCTCAGATATGCAGAACCTGAGAGAGGTTTTTAACAGGATATCTGCCTTACCAGATTCCTGCAAGCTGAAAGGAAAGGAAAGGAGAGAGAGGCTTGGAGGTGAGTGTAGAAATGATGACTATTAGTAATATATGAAGCCAAAATCACCATAGTACCAAAACCAGACAAAGACACTACAAGAAGGAAAAATTATGGACTAAAATGTGTAATGAACATAGTTGTAAAAATCCTCACCAAAATATTTGCAAATTGAATCAAACCACACATTAAAAGATTATACAACATGATCAAGTAGCTTCATCCCACATATGCCAGGGTCTCAACATGAGACAATCAATTGATGAAATACACCACAGTAACAAACCAAGAAGAACCACATGCTCATATTGATTCATGAAGAAAAGACATTTGGCAAAGCCCATATCCCTTCTTTATAAAAACACTCCCAAAGATATGAATAGAAGGAAACTTGGTCAAAATTCTCCCATATATGAAAAGCCCAGTCAACATTGTACACAATGAAATCCTGAAAATATTCCCATTGAGATTGGGAACTAAAGCAACATGCCCACTGGGGCAGTTTGGAGGCGGTATGTACCCAGAAAAGCTCATGTTCTTTTAATCCATTCTGATGGATGCAGGCCTATTGGGAGTGGTATCTTTGGGTTACGTTGTTTCAGTTTAGGCCTGCCCCAGTGTGCCTCTTAATCCACTTGCTGGAGTCCTTTTTAAGAGGATGCAACACACACAGAAACAGAGAGATGAAATTAATTTCTCTCAAGAGAAACTCATAGAAAAAAACTCCAGAGAAGCTGAGAGGAAGCCACTGAATCCAGAAGCTGGAAGCAATGAAACCTGAGAGAGAAGGACCAGCAGAGGCCACCACATGCCTTCCCATGTGACAGAGGAGCCCAAGCTCAAGTTGAACCAGCCTTCAGAGTCCAGGTAGTGTCTTATTGATTTGAGCATTTTTCACGGCCTAAGAACTAAGTTTTAAGTTAATAGCCCTCCATTGTTAAAGCCAACCCATTTCTGGTATATTGCATTCTAGCAGCTTTACAAACTAAAACACCCACTGTTGCCAGTGTTATTAACAACATTTCTAGAAGTTTTAGCTAGAGCAATTATGCAAGAAAAAGAAATAAAAGCATCCAAATTAGAAAAGAAGGAGTAAAATTTTCACTATTTGCCAACAATATGATCCTATACTTAGACCTGAATAATCGACAGCCAAGGCACTTGACCTAACAAATGAGTACATCACAGTGGAGGGATAGAAGATTAACATGCAAAATCAGTCATGTTTCTACACACTAGTAATAAAAAATCTGAGGAGGAGAACAAGAAAAATTTTCATTTACAAAATGAACTACAAGAATAAAAACTTTTGAATAAACTTAACCCAAAATATAAAGTTCCTGTCTCAGAAAGCTACAAAGCATTGCTAAAAGAAATCAGAGAAGACCAAAGTAAATGAAAGGACATTTTGTGTCCATGGATTGGAAGGGTAAATATTGTGAACATGTCAGTTGTATCAAAAACTGATTTACAGATTCAAGGCTTTACCAATGAAAATTACAACAGGGTAATTTGCAGAATTGGAAAAGTCAATTACCAATATTATTTGGGACATTAAGGGACCTTGATTTCTTTCATAAGAAGGAAAAATAACTTCAAGGAGCCCCACTTGAACTTTAAGGCATATTGCAAACTGTGTTAGTCAGGATTCTCTAAATAAACAGAACCAACAGGAGGTATCTGTAAATATGAGATTTATAAAAGTGTCTCATGCAACTGTGGGAATGGATGAGTCCAGAATACACAGGATTGGCTATGCAGCTGGCAGCTCTGATGAAGGGAACTCCACAGGAGAAGTTTGCTGTCTGAGGAAGCTGTGAAAGTGTCTCTCTTCTTCCTTAAAAATCCTTCAAATGATTGGATTACCCTGTTGTGAGAAACATGCCTTAATTGATCTCAGATGTCGTCAGCCACAGATGCAATCAAATCACCGATGACTTAATACACCAGCCTTCCAGTTTAGCCAGGAAACATTCTGGCTTGCAGCAATGGGCAGGCCAGTGCTTACCTGACCAGACAACTAGTCATAATCATTTGGCCAAGTTACAGCAGATCCTAACCATCATGGTCCACCCCTTGTCAACTTGGGAGCTATACACATCACCTTGGAACATGCTTAATTACAAAAGGAACACAGTAACAGATGTATGTTTCACCTAACAGTACTGCATACAATTGGAAATGCACTTAATCTCCCCAGAATAGGGCGCAAGTCATTAGGTAACATTCACTCTTAAACTTCATATCCACAATACAACTTATGTCCTAAGATAAGAGGAAAACAAGATATTTGCTTATGTACAAAGGCAAACATGCTCATAACAAAGCAGGGAGGAAATATTCATCCAATCACAGTCCTCAGTGCCTGTATCTGATCACATGGTCGTAGTTCATATTTGTTACTACCTTCTTCTATTACTCATTCTATATTTGCTTTACTCTCAGCAAGCATTTCAGCTGGCTATGTTCTTTGCTAGATGCGGTGACCCAGACCTTCATTCCTGAAGTTTCTTGGGCATTGGAAGTCGTGCCTGGATTGGGTTGTTGCAGTTTTCTATTAACTTTAATCACAGGGCATGGTAGTACTAAGAGATGCCCTAGGGGATCTCTTGTATTCCAGGAAAAATTTTCTTTACCTCCATTTTGTAACTGGAGTCCTATTTCCCCTTGATAGTCAGGATCAGTCACTCCAGGAAGAACAGTAACCCCCTTTCATTCCTGTTGATTCAGTGGCATGAGAAGCCCAAAGTAGCCAGACGGCACTATTAACTTCCAGTTCAATGGAATTATTGTTGTGTCTCCTGTGAGGAGCACTCCTCCTTTTGGACTGAGAACTGTATACCAGCAAAGCTTAAGGTTGCAGGTATAGGAAGCAAAAAATTTCCTAGTGGATCACTCGGAGTGATAGTGACTGGTGCCACTCCCATTTCCACTTCTTGATTCCTGGACCTATGACCCTGGTGTGCTAGTTTGAACCTTTTGTGGACCCCAAGAAAGACATGTCTTTTAGTCTCATTCAATATTGCTGTGTGGGAACTTTTTGACAGTTTCCATGGAGATGTGACCCACCCAATTGTGGGTGGTAACTGAATTAGATGGTTTCCATGGAGATATGTCTCCACCCATTCTAGGTGTGGTTGCTTACTGAACCCATTAAGAGGAAACCATTTTGGAAAGAGCCATACAGCCAGAGACCTTTGAAGATGAAGAAGGAAAACAGCCCTAGGTGAAATCTATGAAATAAGAAGCCAGTAGAGGAAGCTAGCAGATTTCACCATGTGCCTTCTGAGAGAGAAACTTGGAACTTCATCAGCCTTCTTGAACCAAGGTATCTTTCCCTGGATGCCTTAGATTTGGACATTTTCTTAGCCTTAGAACTATAAACTTGCAACTTAATAAATTCATCTTTTTTAAAAGCCCTTCTGTTTCTGGTATATTGCACTCCAACAACTTGCAAACTAGAACACCTGGCTAAGGAAGAAACAGCACCATAGAGCAGACATGGATTCAGAGCATATACAGCCTTCTGGAGAACATTGCTCCAGCCTTGCAAGATGTTGCCACCTACTTGGAGCCATAATTGGGTCTCAAAAGTCCATGCCACCATTCTATCAACCCAGAAACCTTTGGATGGTGGGGTACATGGTATGACCAGAGAATTCCATAAGTATGTACCTATTCCTGTACTTCATTTTCTGTGAAGTGGGTTCCTTGAGCAGAAGCAATACCGTGTGGCATACCATGAAGGTGGATACAGCTTTAAGTCCACATATGTAGTTTCTGCAGAAGCATTGTGGGAAGGGAATGCAAGCCATATCCAGAGTATGTGTCTATTCCAGTTGGAACAAATCGCTGCCTCTTTCATAATGGAAGTCAGCCAATGTAATCAACCTGCCACCAGGTAGCAGGTTAATCACCTTGGGAAATGGTGCCATATTCAGGATTGTAATGTGTGTCTCTGTTGCTGTCAGATCAGACACTCATCAGTGAGAATGGCCATGTCGACCTTGGTGAGTGGAAGTCCATGTTGCTGAGCCCGTGAATAATCTCCATCCCTACCATCATGACCAC
>PVIY010052217.1:0-15027 GCA_004026745.1 Myrmecophaga tridactyla
CCACCTCTCCTGCACCCCTCCTGAGCACTACTTCCCCCTCCCTGTTCCCTGCAGGCTGTTGCCAGTGCATAAAGGCTGCAGGCACTAACCTCCATACCTAGGCTACCCCTGTCCCTCACCCCCACCCCCTCCCATAGTGTTGCACAGCCTCACTTTGCCCCACCTGAGCTTCTGTGCATCCGTTTATGGCACTCCCAAGCCCACATGTGCACAGGCCACCAATCACGTCATTCAGCTCTGGGAACTGCACTTTACAGTAGGCCTAGAACCGCACATATGCACGGCGCTCAGCCACACTTCCCAGCTCTGAGAAAGTGCAGACCTGCGAGGCCAGGTCACATCTGCCCCCAATTCAAGAAGGCATAATGCCAACCTGCTGCCACATCTATACTCATGTGCACAAAGGGCCCCATGCCTTACACCACAGTGCACCAGGGTTACACCCCCCAGACTGGTGTAACTACACAGCTACATCCTCCCTAGCTGCTGGGTGCTCACATTCACAAGCATCAGCATAACATCTCCAACCTGTGCCTATACCTGGCCCGAAACAAATCACTGTACTGAGTGCCCACCCCGTGCCCTGCTCCCTGCTCCCTGCTGTACAACCATCCCACAAATACAAGGCCTTAGACAATTGAAAGAAATCAATTCCCAAGTAAATCAATCAAGATATTTTCATGCCACGAAGACAGCAGAAGATCACTAAGCATATCACAATGCAGACAGAACTAGCCCTGCCTAATGACCAAAGTAAAACACCCGAGGAGACACAGACATTGGAACAACTAATCAAAGATGTTCATATAACTCTACTTAACAAAATAAGTGGGATAGCAAATGACATAAAGGAGATCAAGAAGACAGTAGAAGAGCATAAAGAGGAATTTGAAAGAATAAATAGAAAAATAGCGGAAATCATAGAGACTAAAGACTGTTGACCAAATAAAAAACATACTAGAGACACACAACACAAGATTTGAAGAGACAGAAGAAAAAATTAGTGATATACGGGACAGGATAAGTGACTTCAAAGATTCAAAACAGCAAATGGCAAAAAAGATGGAAAAAATTAAATTGAAACTCAGGGAAATGATAGACAAAACAAAGCACACAGATATAAGAATCACTGGTATCCCAGAAGGAGAAGAGAGGAGTAAAGGGCTAGGACAAGTAGTTGAGGATATAATAGGGGAAAATGTACCAACCCTCATAAACGACATAAATATACAAGTCAAAAAAGCTCAAAGAACTCCAAACAGAATAAATCCAAATTGGCCTTCCCCAAGGCACATACTAATCAGTCTGTCAAATGTTGAAGAGAAGCAGAAAATCCTGAAAGTAGCAAGAGAAAAACAATCTACTACATACAAGGGAAATCAAACAAGACTGAGTCCAGACTACTCAACTAGCACCCTAGAGGTGAAAAAGCAGTGGTATGATATATTCAAGTACTTAAAGAAAAAGACTTCCAGCCAAGAATTCTGTATGCAGCAAAACCATCCTTCAAAATTGAGGGAGAAATTAAAGCTTTCACAGACAAAGAAGTCCTGAAAGAATTTGTGAACAAGAGATTGACCCTGTAAGAAATACTAAAAGGAGTTCTGCTGGCTGAAAAAAAAACAGGAGAAGGAGGTCTGGAGAAGGGCACAGAATTGAAGAGTATCACTAAGGGTAATCCAAAGAATACAAAAAGAAAGAGGGAAAAGAATATATAGTTCTGACAAATAAAATTAAAAAGATAAGATGGTGGAACCAAGAAACACATTTTCAGTAATAATTTTGAATGTTAACGGACTAAACTTACCAATTAAAAGATACAGAGCAGCAAAATGGATTAAGAAACATAACCCAGCTATATGCTGCTTACAAGAGACCATCTTAGACATAAGGATATGGATGAGCCTTGAGGACATAATGCTGAACGAAATTAGCCAGACACAAAAGGATAGATACTGTATGATGCCACTTTTATGACCAGCATAAAGGTATATCAGAGGCTTATAGTACAGAATATATGGGACTTAGAGACACATAGAAGCTAGAGATGAGTGAACTGTTAGCTAATAAGGTTGAATTCCAATGTAAGGGAATAGAAAAAAGTGAAGGTAATTCTCTAGTGGGTCATTTCACCATATACTGAATAGTTAATCACGTTTTTAAGACATATGAAAGTTGCTATGTTTCTTATTTTGAGTGCATTCCAATAAAAAAAGATAAAAGCATTTTCAAAGTTCATTTAGAAAGAACTTACCAACCAGACCAATAAGCTATACTGGCCAGCTATCAGCTGTTCAATTTATATGTGGGTATCAGAAATAACTGTTTTATCTGTGTTTTCAGATTATTTGAGTTTTGTAATGTATCCCCAGCTTGACGTATTATTTCTATGTAGAATCTCTTTTGAAAGGAACATTCCCCTTATCTTTCATCATACCCACACCCAAATAAAAGTCCAAAATATAATGTGCTGCTTCCTGTAAATTTGGATTCCTTCTCCAAGAAGGAGGAAGGAGATTGTTGACTAATCACAGATGAAAATTATTTGAGTTTACATTATGAAAGGGAAATGAAGTAACAATTTTGGAACCACTGCTAAAATGTGAGTGCTTTCACATATATTTTCTAATTGAATTTCATGGCTCCTCCTGTTAGATAAAGAAAGTGAAGCTTAGAGAAATGAAGTGTACCCAAGATTACATAGAGAGTGACATAGTGGGTATTAGAACCTATTTTTTTTCCTTGAAGATGCAACACTTTACAGTATTATAATCAACTTCCACGTATTGCATTGCTCCCAGAACACATTCTACTCTGGAGTATGACTAGGACAAAGATTGAAAAATACAAAACTATGAATATTCTGTCATAATAGTTTCTTTTTTCTTTACTCTGATTAATATTTGTGTGGAAACCCTGCTGTTTTAGTTTCCTTGGCTGTTCACGCCAATACCAAGAAATGAGTTGGGTTAAACAATGGGAATTTATAAGCTCACCGTTTTTAGACTAAAAGAAAGTCCAAATCAAGGCATCATCAAAATAATACTTTCTCCCTGAAGACTATCTTCACAGAAAAAGGGGTTAATGAACAGACATGGACCATGCACCCTTTCTATGCCAGGCGCTGTACTATGCGCTGGGGATAACACCATGAGTAAGATACTGCTATTTCTCCTAGCCCAATCCTACTCCTTTCAGCCAGCCTCAGAGAAAGAGGCATTTTCACACTCAAGCTTCCTTAAATGTAACAAGCATCACTAATAGTGTAATATAAATCCTATCTCCCTTATGGAATTGAAAGTTGGAAGGAGATTTGACATCATCTAGGTTCATCTCCCACAGATTCAGGAATTTCTTCCCCACCTGGATATTTATGCCCCAGTGATGACCACCCATTGTCATCATTTCTTTCCTATGGAATGGCTGTAGATAAATCGACTGCCTCTGAGACAACTTCCCTTAAGTCTTCCCTTTTCTGGGTTAAACATTTACCAGAACCTTTAACTCTTACTCATAGACAAACTGGTCTGATCACTATTTTGCCTTATCCTGCCTTATTCTGGAAGGCTTATATCTCCTAATCAACCTAACTCACATACCATCTGTTTTAGTTTGCTAATGCTGCTGAAATGCAATATATCAGAAATGGAATGGCTTTTATATAGGGGATTTATTAAGTTACAAGTTTATAGCTCTAAGGCCATGAAAATGTCTGAATTAAGGCATCAACAAGAGATACCTTCACTCAAGAAAGGTCCAGTTCCTGTTTGGGGTTTCTCTCTCACATGAGAAGGCACATGGCAATGTCTGCTGACCTTTTGCTCCTGGGTTTCACTGCTTTCGGCTCCTGGTTCCTCTCTGAGCTTCTGTCTGTTTCCAACCACCTCCAAATGTCTACACAATTGATTTTTGAACATTTTTATTATTCGCCCCAAGATAAAAATAAGAATAAAAGTAAAAAAGAACACCCAAAACATCTTATACCACCCTACCCTTATTATTTATTTATTTTAAATCTTTTTTTTTCTTTATCCATCTATCCATATACTATATAAAGGGAGTGTCACTCACAAGGTTTCACAATCACATGGTCACACCTTAAAAACTCTATAGTTATTCAATCATCTTTAAGAATCAAGGCTATTGGATTACAGTTTAACAATTTCAGGTATTTCCCTCTACCTACTACAATACATCAAAAACCGAAAAGAGTTATCTATATATGGCATAAGAATAACCTCCAGAATGACCTTTCAACTCTATTTGAAATCTCTCAGCCACTGAAGCTTTATTTTGTTTCATTTCTCTTCCCCCTTTTGATCAGGAAGTCTTTCTCAATCCTACAATGCCAGGGTCAGGCTATTCCCCAGGAGTCATGGCCCATGTTGTCAGGGAGAATTACATCCTCAGGAGTCATGTCCCATGTAAGGGAGAGGGCAGTGACTTCACCCACAGAGTTGGCTTAGAGAGAGGCCACATATGAGCAACAAAAGAGATTCTCTGAAGGTGAGTCTTTTTTTTTTTTTGAAAAAAACATGGGACGCTTCACGAATTTGAATGTCATCCTTGCGCAGGGGCCATGCTAATCTTCTCTGTATCGTTCCAATTTTAGTATATGTGCCGCCGAAGCAAGCACTGGAGGTGAGTCTTAGACATAATCATAAGCAGGCTTAGCATCTCTTTTGCAGGAATAAGCTTCATGGGGGCAAACCCTAAGATCAAGGGCCTGGCTCATCAAATTGGCAGTCCGCAATGATTGCGAGAATATCAAGTCTTCCCCAGGTGAGGAAGTTTAATATTTTCACCTTTTTCCCAAGTTCCTCAAGGGGATTTTGCAAATACTTTTTAATCTTTCTGTCCAGATTACTCTGGGATGTATACCTGTACATCACACCAACCTGTACAAACCAACAAAATCTCACTTTTTTGTTCAAGATTCCAGGTAGTTATGCCATTTGAATAAGCTGGCCATATAAGTTAAATTAGATAGTATGCTACCAAAAATATAAATTTTGTACCAGATAAACATCTCTTCCTTTGATCTCACCCAGAAATTTAAGTTTTAAAATATAGTCAATATCATCCTTTATTCTTTAGTCTGATTTACCTTAGTCCTACCTAGATGAGCTTCATTCATATCTCTAATTGAAGTCTGATCACATTTTGAGTGTTTTTTAACAGTTGCTGTGTGGGGTAATGCCGACTTTCATAGCTGCAGAATTCTAGCTCTGAGTCTCAAGTGTCACACAAATACCTGAAGTTCCAAGGAATGACCAGGTTATACACAAAGAGCTCAGCATCTCAGAATTTAGAAATAACAGTGACAACTCCAAAATAGATGTGAAGGCTGTAAAAGCTTAAAATCCAGGATTTTACAATAGGCCTTAATCTGATAACCTGTGCTCTCGAATTCAATTCTCAGGGTTTGCGTATTATAGTTAGTCCATATTAGTGAGATGTTATAATATTTGTCTTTTTGTTTCTGGCTTATTTTATTCAACATACTGTCCTCAAGTTTCATTTTCACAGTTGCATGCCTTACAACTTCATTCCTTCTTGTGACCGCTCAATAGTCCGTTGTATGTATACACCACAATTTCTCTTGTGGTCTTCAGGCAATGTATCCTTAGACCACATCCATCACCACTACAAAATGCATCACTGCCGCCATAAACCCCAATGTGCAAATATCCATTCATGTGTCCCTGCATTCAGTTCCTCCAAGAATACACCTAACTATGGGGTTGCAAGATCATATGGCAGCCCAACCCCTAGCTACCACACTGCCTTCCAGAGGGGCTGCACCATTCTACTTCCCTACCAAGAGTGAATAGGCACATCTCTCTCTGCATTTTCTCCAGCACTTTTATCTCTTTGTTCATTTTTAAACAGTTTTATTCACACATCATACTATTCAACCTAAGTAAAAAAAACAATGGCTCCTTGTATAATCTCATAGCCATTCCTTCACCACCACAATCTATATGAGGACATTTCTATTTCTTCCACAGAGAATCCCATCTCTCTTCACCAAATCCTCCGTTACTGACATTTAGCTTTGGCATATTGCCTTTATTACATTCAATGGAAGCATATTACAATGTTACTGTTAATTATAGACTCTAGTTCGCATTAATTTTATTTTTTGCATTTTCAACACCTTACATTGTTGACACTTACTTGTTCTCCCCCATGCAAAAACATTCTTATTTATAGATTTAATCTTCATCATTGTCTACTCTAGGCAATGCTGTTATACCATCCCAGTCCTTATCCTCTGTCTTTCCTCTGGTGACATACATGCCCTCAGCCTTTCTCCCTCAAAGCTGAAAACTTTTAAGGAATTTAAATTTTAGACATTGGCCTATAACCACCTCCTTTATCAATCAGTCAAATATTCAACCAACTGGTTTGAATATACACTGCACTGTTCAAAGGGAAGCAAGTAATTAAAAAATTTTAGAAGACCTCATGTTCCCTATGAGGAGACTTAGGTCCAAGTAAATTCAATCTACTGCCTACCGTCCTCAAATGCCAGCCATTAACATATGTGAATATTTATTTGGTCTATCTTTCCTACTTCCAAACATCGTCTAATATTGTTTTCCAGAGCTTTATGATTTAGCTCTACCTTAAACTCTCAACCACCCAAAATATTAATAATAATAAGGTCTATATTGATTAAAGTATTTCTCTTCTCACTCAATCAAATGGGAATAGACTTTTTTCCCCCTTTGGCAGAGCAATATGGAGCACCTATCAGAATTCTGAGATGTATTTTTAGACCCTATTTACAGACGTAAGGAGAGAGGAGCAACTGCAACATGGCCACTATAGTCACCTTGTTTTTAGCACGTCATGGTTTCTTTTTCTTCTTTTTTTTTTTTTTGGCATGGGCAGGCTCTAGGAATTGAACCTAGGTCTTCCACATGGCAGGCAAGAATTCTGCAATGGAGCTACCATTACACTGCCCCATGGTTCCATTTGAAGAAGGTCGAGGAGTGTGATAGACAAAACAATGGTCCCCCTTCCCAAAGATACCCACCTTTTAATCCCTAGATCTGTGAATATGTTACCTTACATGTGAAAGGAACTTTGTAGGTGTAAGTAATTTAAGAATCTTGACATATAAGAAATTATCCTGGATTGTCTGGCCCAGTCCAATGTAATCACAATGCCCCAGATAAGAGGAAGGCAAGAGGATCAAAGTAAAGGAAGGCAGTATGATGATGGGAGCAGAGGAGTGGGGGAGGGAGACAGAAAGAGAGATCAGAAGATACTACACTACTGGATTTGAAGATGAAAGAAGGAACTATCAATGAAGGAATGCAGGTGGCATCTAGAAATTGGTAAAGGCAA
The DNA here is from genome assembly GCA_004026745.1 of Myrmecophaga tridactyla. Lineage (NCBI taxonomy): Eukaryota > Metazoa > Chordata > Mammalia > Pilosa > Myrmecophagidae > Myrmecophaga > Myrmecophaga tridactyla. The sequence goes on from PVIY010052217.1 coordinate 7,360, forward strand.
GGAAACTGATTTTCCCCTAGCCTCCAGAAGGAACCAGTTCATCTTAACTTTAGCCTAGTGAGACTGACTTTGGTTTTTTGACTTCCAGAACTATAAGATAATAAAAGTGTTATTTATAACTAAATTTGTGGTAATTTATAACAGCAGAAATAGGAAAGAAATATAGGTTTTTATGGAAATGTAAATGGGAACATCAAACTCTACTTAGAAATAATAAAACTGAAAGCATTGTGAGAACTCAGCATTCAATATATATATTAGAAAGCATTCAATATATATATTAGCATAGTGTAGTGATTAAGAACATAGACTGTTGAGTTACACAAAATCTGGAATCAAATTTGAACTCTGCTACTGAACAGGTGTGGTAGTATGAAGATGTATGTACCCCGGAAAAACCTATTCTTAAATTAAATTCATTTCTGTGGGTGTATACCCAATGTAACTAGGACATTGATGAGGTTACTTCAGTTAAGTATATCCTACCTCAATCAGGATGGGTCTTGATTCTATTTCTGGAGTCCTTTATAAAAGAATGAAATTCAGACAGAGAGAAAGAAATCCATAGAAGCAAGAAGCTGAAATCAACAAAACCTGGAAGAGAAGGAAGAAATCAGCACAGGCTACCATGGTCCTTGCCATGTGACAAAGGACCCAAGGATTGCCTGCAGCTGGTCTTTGGGAAGAAAGCATCACCCTGATGATGCCTTGATTTGGAAAATTTCTTGGTCTCAAAACTGTGAGCAAATAGACTCTTGTTGTTTAATCCAACCATTTCATGTTATTTGCTTTGATCAGTCTCAGAAGCAAACAGATTTTGGTAACAGGAGAGTGGAGTACTGCTATTGCAAATACCAAAAATGTGTACATGGCTTTAAAATTGGGTACTGGGAAAAGACTGGAAGGATTATGAGGTGCTTGACAGAAAAGTCTTAGATTGCTTAGAAGAGACTGTTCATAAAAAAAAAAAATGTGGAAATGAAATGTACTTCCAATGAGGCCTTAGAAGGAAATGATGACTGTGCTATTGGAAACTGGAAGAAAGGAGATCCTAGTTTTAAACTGGCAGAGAACTTGGCAAAATTGAGTTCTGATGTTGTGTGGAAGGAAGAACTTGAGAGTGATGAACTTGGATATTCAGCTAAGGAGATTTCCACTGAAGTGTGAAAAGTACAGCTTGGTTCTACTTGAGCTTACAGTGAAATGAGAGAGGAAAGAAATAAGCTGAGAACTGAACTCCTGGACATAAAGAACCAATAAATTGATGATTTAGAAAATTCTGAGCTTCTGAAAAGTGAGTCCGCAGACACTGGTACTTCACAGGAGAGTCTAACTAAACATGGACCAGTCAGCAATTTTGTGCAAGTCAGGATTGGAGGTTCAATTAACCTGGAAGGTTCTGTGTGATATTTGACCCCTGTACACTACATGCAAGACAAAAAATTTTTGCAAGATCTGTTTGAGTGGAACCACTGCCAGCATGGACTAAAAGGGATAGAAAAGGGACAGCTTGAAGGAAAAATCACTCCAAGGGCAGAACCATGGGAGCTTAGGTCTGTACCAAACACATCTTCTTGGATAAAGAGAATGGGTCCACCCATGTGTGTGGAAAGGGTGAGTCTGCACCAGTGCTTGGAGAGAGCAGGCCTTCTGCCTGGCTGATCAGAAAGAGTGCACCTACTCCACTGTTCTGAAAGGGTCAGAGCTATGCCCCGGGTTTTATGGAGAGTCTGACTGTCATCCCAATGCTTGGAGAAGATGGAGCTTTCAACCCAGTGTTTGAGAAGAGCATAGTCACTGGACAAGCATTTGGAAAATGTGGGGCTGCTGCTCCATCAGGCCTGGAGTACAAATCATTGTTCCATAGATGATTCTCAGACCTCAATATCTAATGGAGCTTGCCCTGCAGGGTTTCAGAATGATTGGGGAAACTTGACCCGTTTTCCTTCCAGTATCTCCCCATGAGAATGGAAATGTTTACCCTATGACTGTCCTTCCTTTGTATATTAGGAACTTCAGGTTTCACAGGTCCACAGATGGAGGGGAATTGTGCCCAGGACAGAGCACACCTAAAAGTGATTTTGATGAGACTTTGTACTAAGCATTGCTTCTGAAATGACTTAAGGCTTTTGGCATATTGCGATAGAATTAATGCATTTTGCACATAGAAAGAACATGTCTTTTCTGGGTCCAGAGGGTGGAGTGTGGTGGTTTGAAGTTTTATGTACCCCAGAAAAAAACATGTTCTTAAATCATAATCCATTCCTGTAGGTGTAAACGTGTTGTAAGTAGAACCTTTTGAAGAAGTTACTCAGTAAAGGTGCATCCCACTTCAGTCAGGATGGGTCTTAATCCTATTACTGGAGTTCTTTATAAGAGAATGAAATTCAGTCAGAAAAAAAAGAAAGCCACAGAAGCAAGAAGGTGAAGTCAATGAAACTTGGAAGAAAAGGGAGAGACGAACAGATGCCACCATGCAAAAGAGGAGCCAAGGATTGCTGGCAGCCAGTCTTTGGGAAGAAAGCATTGCCTTGATGATGCCTTGATTTGGACATTTTTCCAGCTTCAAAATAAATTCCCACTGTTTAACCTACTGCATTTCATGGTATTTGCTTTGAGAAGCCATGGAAATGAAAACACAAGGCATATTACGCTGGTCAAGTTATTTCTCATATGCCAGTCTTTTCATTTATATGATCTTCATAATGGGAAAAAACAATATCTATACCTGAAGGCTTTTTTTTCACTAGTATGGTGTTTTGTTACAATTAATGAACCTATATAAATGTTTTATTATTAATTAAAGTCAATTGTTTACATTAGGGCTCAATCTTTGTATCGTATAGTTCTATGGGCTTTGAAATGGTCCGTGCATTCTTCAATTATTATTATTTTTTTAAGTTCCTTTTTTTTAATTAGAGAAGTTGTGGGTTTTACAGAAAAGTCATGCACAAAACACAGGATTGCCATGTATTATTAACACTTTGCATTGATATGGTATATTTGCTACAATTGATGTTAGTACTTTTTTTTTATGGCTGTGTGGTGACAATCACATTTCACTCTATTCCCATGTGAATATCCCGTCATCACAGCACCACTTGTTGAATGTTTGTTTTGTTTTGTTTCTTGTTTTGGAGTGCATGGCTGGGAATCAAACACAGGTCTCCCACATGGCAGCTGAGAATTCTACCACTGAATTATCTGTGCACCCCAATGTTAGTACATTTGTAAAAGTGTACTATTAACTATAGTCCATGGTTTGTGTTGTAAAGGTCAATGGTCTTTTTAATTATTTATTTTTTATTGCTATATATTATATATTCACATACCATGTAATCATCCAAAGTGTACAATCAATGATTCACAATATAATCATATAGCTGTGCATTTCTCATCATAAAAGACTTTTTTTCTTTTTTGTGAAAAAGAACATAGATAAAAAGAGCAATAAATTTCAAAGCACATCATAACAATCACTTGTAGAACAATTTTCAGAGTTTGATATGGGCCACAATTCCACAATTTAATTTTACTTCTAGCTGCTTTAAGATACTGGAGACTAAAAAAAATATCAATTTAATGATTCAGCAATCATATTTGTTTACCTTCTCTGTGTAACTCCACCATCACCTTTGATCTTCCTCTCATTCTTTATGGGTATTCAATTGTTTTTTAATGTATCAATGTGTCTCTTACCTTTGCCATTACAATCAGTTCCTCATGCTTACGAATTAGGTCCTCATTGTCTGAAAGTGATGAACCAAGATGTTGCTCCTGTAAATCTCTTATAGTTTTCTGAAACCAACAAGTCACCTAGGTAAGAAACAACAACAAAAAATCAAATTACAAATGATCAGAATAAGTGAGTAAAAATTCAAAAATACTTCCTCAATCTTTCAAAACTGAAGCTACTTCAATTTCTTCGTATAAACACATCTCATGTATTAGGTTAATATAATCAGGTTTTCATTTTTTCTTCTTTTTAAAATCTACATGCTTAGCAGAATAAAAAAGCAATATAATCCTAGAGAAGCATGAAAATGATTTATCAGTTCAGGAGATTACATGGCATGAAGAAAATAATTCAAAATCTCCTAACAAGGGAGAACCAAAACAGATTCCCATGAACTCCCTAAATTATGCATTCTTTTAGACTATGAGATTTCTTTCCTGGATCAGAATCTGAATCTGAATATAGTTATATAGACCCATATTAAGATATTAAACAGCAATGTAAAATTATATTTTCTACTATAAAAAGACAATGCAAAATATTTAGTTTACTGCAATTCCTGGAAACTTGTATTCAGGAAATAAACAGAGAAGTTATTAAAATTCTGTTGACATTATAAAATGGCTCAGGGCATGAATCACATTCATTTAGACTTGATACAGAATACGTGTCATACACAGTGCTAAAACAGCAAACAGCAGAGAACTTGAGAGAAACTTTAAATTTTTAAATGTTTCCCTAACTTGAGATGGAACAAATGACATGGAACCTCTGGATGCAGATTACTTCCCCAATTAAAAGAAAGAAGTTTGGATTTTTACTCTCACATCCTGTATATCATTATACTCATGATCACTACTAATTCTTAAACAACTTCAACAGTTTTCTAGTTGCCTTTTGAGCATCATCTCTATTTCTCTCACAATTCTATAAGATATTATATTATCATTTTAGAGACAAGATAACTGATGTTAGATGAGATTAAGCAGTTTATCTAGGGACATATAGTAAAAGGCAGAGAGGATTTATCTCCAAGTCTATATCATTTCAAAGACCATGTTCTTTCCACCGTGCCCTGCAACCACAATAGGATAATATGAAGTCTTACAGCCCCGTCATTACAGCAGAAGGATGTCCAAACATAAATAATGGATTCCAGCAACCTACTCAAAATGATGGGGATTGTCACAGTCTTATCCTTTTTCTTTAGTCAAAGTTGTCTTGCCAGGGACAGCTTTGGAATTTCTCTGAAATCTTATAACATGGGTATATGTGTGAAGCAGAAGAAAGTTAGATATGCCTGGAGTTTACATAATAAATGCACGCACATACAAACACACACACACAAATATGCATACATACATACAGAAGCAGAGTTAGGGTTCAACTAGAATAAGACAGCTCATGACAATGAGAAGACAGATCAAAAAGCTGATGGTGAGATCAAAAGGTCTGGCCCAACGCAGCATTTTTAAGAATGGACTAGGCAATAAAATATGGTGAAAGATGGTTTCTCCAGCTTCAGTTCATTAGAAATTCTTGCTAACCAGAATTTGATCCCTTAGTGGTGACCCTGTAGCAGTTTTCATGTGAAGTGCACTTCATTTTCTACAAAATGTTTGATAATGTATGCATAACACTCATATTCAGCCAGTACCTGTGTAAAAAGCATTGTGTGTATGTATTTCCAATTATTTGAAGACAGTCTGTTTCTCTGGTATCCCAATTAGAACTAGATGATATATACAATGTGGATTAGAAGGAACACATAGAGAAGATCTCATTATCATGAGCCATAAAACTTAGCCACTAGTTTTTGTAAAAGATGATTCTCACATGATTCAGTAAGACCCATATAAAAACACAACCAGAGGAACTGCTTAAAGGTTTTTTCAAAGTAAAGTAGACCATGAATATAATTTTCAGAGCTCACTTATTTTATTAAATAAAGAGGTGAATTTTATTCATTCTTAGCCAAAGTGGAAGAAACCCAGATATCTCGAGAATGTCCCTATTAACAGGGACAGTTAATATAGTGTCTGAGTGAATGAAAAATGCATACAAACAGGTGCTTACTAATCTCTAAAAACAGATGGGAAGCCTGAACCCTCAGATAATCCTATTAAATTTCGTGAGTCAAAGACTAGTCATCTAACATATGCTGACAGTGATGAAAGTCAGGAAGGAGTGAGTTGTTTTGATTTTTTTAAAGTGTCTACTGACCTCACCCCCTAGATTTGGCAGAACCCTCTCAACCCACAAAAGATATTATTCCTGTAAAGGAAAATACCATTCCCTCTAAGAAAATGCAACTAAAATCTATGGTGATAGTCAGTATGTCCTGCTCACAAACTGCCCACTAAAGATGGCCTCCTCTCTTGATCTGTACATTTTTCCTACCAGAAGCATCCTGGATAAAAACAACTTGGCATAAAGCTCATAAGTAAGTAGATCATGGTGAGTTTATTACAGCTCATCTTGAGACCCTCAGATCAGATTTACAGTGTATGCTGTGGGATGCACATAGAGAAGGCTCTCCAAATACCTCTGATGCTAAAAGCAAGATGCCCTAAATAACCAAGAGCATGTCAACCATATTAGTCTGACACACAGTAAATCAGTCATTTCGTCCAGCAAGTAGCTACTGCAGACAGCTGCATCGATATTCCAAGTGTACTTTTTATAAACTTCTAAATTATATCAGCTGCTGTCCCAAAGCCTAAATGTTAAGTATGATAAACGATGCATCATGGCATTTCTGTAGAACATGGTCTTTGTAAAAGGATAAAAACGTGAGCCAAGGGTTGGAGGGATGTGGAAAGAAAGCAAGAAATAAAAGCATTCAGAATATGACCTGGAAAGTGGTTCTGAACAATAAAGGATTAAGTGGGGGAAATGAGAACAATTCTCCTCTCTGATCTCAGTTTCTACCTTTTCATCTTGACCTGAGCAATGTCGGCCCGCTCATCGTACCTGTCTGACATGACATTCTAGGTAGTTAGGACCCAAGGGAGACAGAACTGAAGTAGAGAAAGAGTGAGGCAGACTGGGCGTCTCCACACGTAGAGCCAGGGACCCTCTACTAGAGGGTAAAGAGAGAGACAGAGGAAGGGAAGTTAGCAAAGATACAAAGGAGGAGCAATCAGGGATGGTCAGTGAAAATCAAAAATTACCTTGGAAGTTAAATAGGACAGGAGGATAAACTGTCAAATGGCGCAGACCTGCCCTGACCAATGTGGTAGCCACTAGCCAGGTGTGGCTGCTGAATACTTGAAATGCTGCTAGACAAACCCAAGATGTGCTGTAATTGTAAAATACACAGCAGATTTTGGACGCGTGGCTGGTTCAGTGGTAGAATGCTCACCTTCCATGTGGGAGACCCAGGTTCGATTCCCAGACCATGCACCCCTCCCAAAAAAAAGAAAGAAAAATACACAGCAGATTTCACAGACTTAGCACAAAAAAAAAAAATGAAATTTTATGTTGGATTATATATTTGAATAATAATATTTGAGTATGTTGGATTAAATAAAACACAAGTTTTTAATTTTTTATGTAACTTTTTGAATGTTTCTTTTTCCTTTTTTTAACATGGCTACTAGGAAATTTAAAATCACATATGTGGCCCCCATTATTTTTTATTAGATGGTGCTGTAATTCAAAGTTGATTTGTTAAATGTAAATCTAATGATTGAATTTAAATTAAAATAGTGGAGGGTGGGGTGGGCCACGGTGGCTCAGCAGGCAAGAATGCTTGCCTGCCATGCCAGAGGACCTGGGTTCGTTTCCCAGTGCCTGCCCACGTAAAAAAAAAACAAAAAAATAGTGGAGGGTGGGCCACGGTGGCTCAGCAGGCAGGGTTCTCGCCTGACATGCTGGAGACCCGGGTTCGATTCCCAGGGCCTGTCCGTGGGAAAAAAAAAAAAGGCAGA
>PVIY010052218.1:0-15285 GCA_004026745.1 Myrmecophaga tridactyla
CCTTCCATATAAATTTGATGATTGGTTTTTCTATTTCTGCAAAGAAGGTTGATTAAATTTTGATTGGGATTGCATTTTATTTAATAATTATTTTGTACTGACATCTTAACAATATATATTCTTCCAACCCACGAACATGGAATGCCTTACCATTTACTTGTCTTCTTCAAATCTTTTAGCAATGTTTTGCAGTATTTTTTTGTGTACAAATTCATCACATACTTGGTTTGATTTATTCCTAGACATTTGATTATTTTAGCTGCTAATATGAATGAATTTTTTTCTTGATTTCATCTTCCAGTTTTTAATTACTTGAGTATATAAACACTACTGATTTTGTGGTTTTGATCTTGTACCCTGCCACATTGCTGAATTCATGTATTAACTCCAACACCTTTGTTGTTGAATGTTCAGGATTTTCTGGATATATGATCATAACATCTGCAAATAGGAAAGTTTTACTTTTTCCTTTCCAATTTGGTTGCCTTTTATTTCTTTTACTTGCTGAATTGCTCTGGAATTAACTTACAGTATAATGTTGAATAACAGTGGGGAAAGTGGGCACAATTTTTTAATCCATTCTGCCATTCTGCCTTTTGACTAGAGAGTTTAATCCATTTATTTACATTTAAAGGCACTACTGATAGCGCAGGAATTCTACCACTGAACTACCCTTGCAACCTTCAAGAACAGCTTTTAAAAGGCTTTGTTCAGTATGTCCACATTCTTGTCTTCTTTGTCCATGTTTTCCATATTTTTTTATCCTCTTCCTTTTAGTGGAGCATCGTTTCTTCCTTCTTTTTTAGCACTCTTTTGTTGGATGCTGTAATTTTTAATATTTTAAAATGTTAACTCTGGGATTTATTCCCTGAGACACCTGTTTCTTGGTTTTATAACCAGCTGTTGATAAGATAGAGATTTTCTTATCTGTCCTATCAGGAATGTTTGGCCATGTGATTGCAACATGAAGGGCGTTCCCTGTCTTTCTGGACCTCTGTCTTGTACTGGTCTTTTGTTTACTAGTTGCTTTGTAGTTCACCTATTTACAGAAGTTGGGTTGTCCCCTTTGTTCCCTAATAGATAGTCCTCCTTCTCCCCTGTGCTTTAAGCCAGCAGACTTTTGTACTACATTGTCCAAATTAAGCCAGGGACCCAAGAATGAATACAAACTGGCTCCAAAATGCCCTGGGGAGGGGAGCAGGAAGGATACTAAGAGCTTCTCTGAGGCTCCAAGAAGCTGAGGTTTCCTGGTTTGCTCAGTAAAATGCATCCCTTCAGCTAACTGTTCCCTGTGGCCCTGAGGAACTGCTGTGTCTTTAAATCTTCACCCCTTCTGCCTCTACCTAGGGAGGGTTGAAACAATGACTGCCCTCAGAACCAGACCTCCAGAGATCTGAATCTACTGTTCAAAAGCCATGATCTGTTATCAGCTTTGCCCATACCTGTTCTTGGAGTAAAAGATGTTTATGTGTCTTTCCTGTCACCTGTAGCTAGCCAGGGTCCGGACCCTACAGTGGCCTGTGGTGAGAGTGGGATATGGGTGCTAGTAGCCACCATGTGGAGACAGGAAATTAATCTTCTTTACCCTAATTTATCATCCTCTTCCTCCAACTCTCCCTTGGAAGCTGCAGTATTCTTTTGGTTTCGGGAGTTTTAAGATATTTATTTTTCAAGCAGTTCCTGCCTGTTTAATAGTTGTTTTGGTGGAGGGACTGAATCTTGGAGCGCCTTACTCTGCCATCTGCCCTGGAAGTCCCTTAGGTTCTGATATTCCTCCTTCATCAGTCATCTACCAATTAGTGATAAATGATACCTCTTGCTTTTTACAAGCAAAGCAATCTTTCAGTGACTTTCCATCATATGAAAATTTATTCCAATCTCCTCAATGAAACAGGCAGTTATTTCATATTCAAGTTACACTATTTGTCATCAACAATGTCTTTCCTCTTTCATTAGGCTAATTCCACTATATAGTTAGTCTCAGTTCAACTATCTACTCCAAAAATAATCCATTCCTGGCTTTCACTCACCTCTTGCAAGGTCAGATGGTTCAATATTGGGCTTCCATGATATCCTGCCACTAAATCTATTTCTGTGTTTAACTGCTTTTACATTTGCCTCTCTCAGCTATGAGTTTTATGAGAATTGTGCTTTGAAGACCTGAGTGCTCTGTTTGTTGAGATACTGAATAAAGAAATGTTTCCCTACTCTCACGTTGAAATGATACTAAATGTACTAAACTGCAAGGCAGGGTATCAATAACAAATGTCTTAATTCTATAGGACCTTATTACAGAAAAATACAATAAATTACATTTTATTTTAGTGTACAGTCCGTAGCTTCCTATAGCCACTGAACAAATGATGCTTCTCGTTATGCATTATGTGGACTCAATGGTAATTTAAACTACATGAAAGTGCATGTGTGTGTGTAAAATACTTTTAACAGTGTTAATGGAAAAACTGACTCTGTTTAAACATTTTCTATTGATCTTAATTGCATCAATATGTCATCTATTCTATTGATCTATAATTAATGATTTTGGTTCCATAAGATTTAATTTAAATATGCAAAGTTGGTCTGTATATACATATAACTTCTAGTTACATTTGTTTGTTTGTTTGTTTGTTTTTTTGCATGGGCAGGCACTGGGAATCTAACCCAGGTCTCCAGCACAGCAAAGTGACCTTAAGTCTGTGAAGACATCTAAACTTAGTAGAACTATACCATCCACCACTAAATCCACCTATAGGGTCTAATTCTTCAAAATAGTCAGACCTATGTATCATGTTTTTAAAGGAGACAGACAATCTATTTTAGACACAATTATGGAAGAATATAGAAAATTATTCTTCATAATCTTAAAATTATTTTATGAATTTGAGGGCTATTTTTCTTAAAAAATAAGTTTTTATAACTCAATTTACTTTATAAAAATTAACTTTAATCAACTGAGTCACTGAAAAACAAATGTCCCTACCCTCCAACATTACATACAATAAATAAGTGGAAGGGGAGAGAAGGGAATGGAAGGATAGAAATGGGGATGAAAATAGAGAAAATGAAAGTTATTTTCCATTCATTTTGGAGTTAGCCCCCAGAAAATGAGAATAATATGATACATTTTGCCTACTGAGCAAGAGATATCCAGGTATTGGCAATTAAAAAATAGATCTTTTAAGTTTTGAGCAATAGCAAACCAACCACCAAAACCTGAATTGTTAAAATCCAACAAAACTTTGATATGTTCATTTGTAGAAGGAAACTAGAAATAAAACATGCTCTTCCCTGTAAAGTGAATATTTACTGAACTCTCAAGCATGTAATTATGATTTATTTAATCTACTTTTTGAATTGTATACCTGAAATGGAAAATAATATTTGGGAGAATGATTTATTTCCTATGGTTGAGAAGTTATGGGACATTCAAATAAAAACAATGAATAGAAAAAGTAGTAAGATCACAAAATAATACATTTATAAAGTGAATAGTAAAGTGAGATAATTGTTTACCTTTTCATTTGAACTTTTTCAGGAAGAAATCCATTTTAGAATAAATGCTAAGGTTTAGGAATGAATACTTTTAAAATAACCTTGAAAATGATTAAAAATTGTAATCTTTAACACAATCAAGCTGATAAGCATCAGTTGGATCATAAAATTACGAAAAAGATTTTCTTGACAACACTAAGAGGCAGAGATTAAAGAAAGAGGAATCTCGCAAAGAATGCATCCAGCACAAACACGTAATTAGTCTTCATCTCATATTCTACCCATGCACAAAACATTGTGAATATCACTGGCTTCGTTTTTTGTCTGCTCTAAAGTTTTCTTCATGTGGATTGGATTGAAAATAATAAAATGAAGAGATGAAGAGATGATTAATAATGTTTAAGGAACTAGCCAATTTGGCAAAATTTTAGAGTTAATGTTAACCTAATTACGGCATCTTGGCTTATATCTCTCATTCACTAGTTGAATCGACATTTACAGGATTATTTAACCCTTTAGAGTTCTTCTTTCTTCACTAGTAAAGCAGTAATTACAAGATCTATCAATATCTAGGTTGAGGTACTTTTGCCAGGTGCCACCTCCCACCCTCCAATTAGAAAAGAACCTTGAATAAACAAATTGTCTTCTCCTCCACAGGTACCTTAAGGGAAGGGACACATGCCATTACTCTTATTTTCATTAATTCATATGAAAGTTTTCCAAAAATATTTGATTTTGAAAAAATAACTATGCTATACTTCTGTCTGCACAATTGTTAGACTTACAGCTCTAAGTTTTCTTGGACCAGTGTAATATAGTGTCAGTACATAATTTACATTTTATCTGCATGAGATTGAATAAGACTGGGTAATACTCTCTTTTCCCATCTCCTCCAAGATTTCTCAGACTATGTGAAATTAAATTTAATTAATAGGAAATATTATATAGTACATATCTTTAATTAAATGTGAACTTTGTTTCTGGCACATTTATTTGCCCTTAAAATCAATCCAAGAGACAAATACTGAATGCGAACAAGAACTCAAAAAATATTTCAATTCCCTGGCATTATTCTGAGCCTTGTGTCTTATTTTTCCAGGGTTTCTATAGCAATAAGCCACAGAATAGTTGGTTTAAACAAAAGAAAATTTCACAGTTATCCAATTTTAGAAGCTAGATGTCCAAAATCAAGCTGTTAACAGAATCCCTGATTCTCTGAAGTCTGTAGCACTCTGGTGGTATCTTGCTGGCAATCCATAACTCAAGCTATGTCTCTGTCACATGGCCATCTCTTTCCTTCTGTCTCCTACTGACTCCTGTGTCCAAATTTCCACTGCTTGTAATGACTGTTTATATATTACATATGTTGGATTACCCTGATTTAGCCAGACTTCAACTTAATAGGATCTTTGGATATACTACTTAGAGTTCAAATCCACTGGATTAGGAGTTAGGACGTGAACATGTCTTTGTGGCCACAGAATCAATTCATAATCCCAGTTTTAGCTGTGCAACTCTTATCCCACTTTCTTGGTTTGCCTGCTGTTTATAAGGCCATATCATAATCACTTTTGACTCTGAGTGCAGGATCATTTCCCTCTTATTTCTCTTTGATTGACAATCAATTGGGAATTCCTCATTCAGGTATGACTCCTTCTTTCCTAACAGGACATATCTATGCTCTACATATGTAGAGCAGTACAAATAACCTCCTTAAGAGTGTAAGCCAAACTTGAGGACCCTCATAGAGGCAGCTGCCATTTCAAACCACCATATCAGAGATGGAAAATTGGACACAATAGAGTGTAAAGATAAACATAGAGATTTCCTATGTGGCCACCACGTCTAAAGTACATACCTCTCATTAGTGAATACTAGTATTTTGCTCTTCCCTTGGCTGTATATGAGTCCCTCTATACTCTTTCATTTATTTTCCCCAATATTTTGTTGCATATTTGGACTGCACACATTGACTAATGTAGCCAAGTAGGGAATTATCACACCAGTAAAATTTCTATCTCTGATACTCTCTGGAATCTATGCACCATGAGGTTATTTCTGGCTGCCCATGTTTTCCTCTCCCCATGATTCCAGATTCTACTAAAGACTTGCAGATACTTCAAGGGAGGAAAATGATTCAGGGATGCTCTTTATTGTTTTCTTCATGGAAGTTGGCATACTTTTTACTCTATTTCTGATCATATTTTATGAATCTTCTTCACAAAGATTATTGGTTAGTTTTCATTTCTATCAGCCACACTTCAGCAACACCCTCTCTCCAAAGGGCTCTGTTATCTATTCAATATTTATTTTATATAACCCTAAAATCTATCTTATATATAAACAATACATTCTCTAGGACCTCATGGCCCTCCAGAAATTTAGGGAATGGAGCAAAATTGAAATTAAATTCATGGGTCTGGGCCTATTTAAAGCATTTTTGTGAACTCCACAGCTTTCTTTCTTTTATCTTTTTGTCTCTGCTTCTCAATTTTCATGCCCTCATGGTTTGTAATCGGAGGCTGATCCCCAATACAAATTCTGTGCTTCTTCATTTTTTCCTAAGAAATCTAACTGTACCAATTGTATCAATTTCTTTATGATCTTTATGATGTGTTAATATTGTCGGATATTTCAGGGAAATCAATGCATAAGGACACTTCCAGTGTCCATTGGCCTCTGCCTTCTCTTTAGAACTCTGACACACAGATCTATATCATCTCTAAAACTCCACGTTCATTGTTATGGCTGCAGAATAATTGCATAATGCTTTGGCAAGCTGAGCTTAAGTCTCATTCCAATGAGCATACCTGATTGCCAGCTGAGAATCTATTTCCTAAGCTCTTCTTCAAGGACTCCTGATGGTGTTTGGGCATTCTCCTCTCTTCCATAAAGCCATGGAATTGTTTCAGAAAAGATCAGACCTAACAAAGATGCAGTCTCACTTTTTACAGAGAGTCATAAGAAACCACAATTTCTTCTAAGGCAAATAAATTTCATCCTATAAATAGATAGCAGAGAAAAGAGGCAAATACACTTCAGGTCCTTGAGGGAAATATTGAAGGACATGCCCAGATGTCTTAGTTTTTCAGGCTGTTATAACAAATACACCAAAATAAGTTGGCTTAAACAACAGGAATCTGTCGCAAAGTCTTAGAGGCTAGAAGTCTTTCTTCTTCCTGAGGTTGGTACTGGCTTACAGAAGTCCTTGGCTTCATTGGTTTGAATCCCTTCCTTGTGTTACATGGTAATGTGATAAGCTCTCCTTTCATATCTCGAGTTCCTGTTGACTTCCTACTTCTCCTTATGGTCTTCTCTTTATAAGGCCACTGGTAATCCAGATTGAAACCCACATCCATTCAATGGGCCACACTTTAACTAAAATAATATGTTCAAGAGGTTCTATTCACAATGAGCCTTCAAGAGGTCTTATTTACAGGAATGTGGACTATGATCAAGAACATATATTTCTCTGGGTTACAAAATTCCATCTACCACATCAGCCAAATCTAAAGCTTAACCTACTGCTGTACTTTGTTTTTCAAGATCCAGTTAATTTCCTCATTATTTGAACTCACGTGTAGTTAGGTTCCAAAAGCATCCCAATAGGTACATCTGCTATCTGACATAACATACATATTAACTACATGAATTCAGAGCAATTTATTTGTCTTTTAGATATTTTCAGAAGATAAGCTCACTATTTTAATTATGGTTTATTTTACAAGGCATTTTAATAAAATATGAGAGCACCAGGTCTTTCCAAACTTTATAATAAAATACTGTTGATGCATTTGTATACAGTTAATCAACAAATGTGAAATTTTAATATCCATTCTTTATAATTTGAAGATAATTGCATTATTATTTCCAAATAATCAAGATTGGGAATCTATTGCTTTGGTCTCATGTTTTGGAAAGAAACACGTACCCAAGAAATCTATTGGAGATTATTTATAAAAGTGTATGTATAAAAGTGTATTATTTATAAAAGTGTATTCAGCTGGTTGTGATACGGAATCTTGGAATAAGTATCTGAGTTTCTTTTACTTAAATACAGAGAAATATCAACAATTCTCTATCATTAAAACTTTATCATATTGTCATATCATTTATTTTTCACATTTTCAGCATTTTAACATACTTAATGTCGGACATTTTCTCTGCTATAGCTATTCCCCATTGTTTAAGAACGTTTGCATTCTGAGTAACTTTTTCTCAGTGATATAACACATTTCTTAAAGAAGGGAAAATTAACTAATTCCTCAATTATATATTAACATTATGTTATATAATATATTTACAATAACAATAAGTTATGTAACGAATTACTATCTAACCATATAGTTAGATAACATATTTAGGTTGAGAGTCATGTATTTGAAGGGGGCGATTTATAGCAAGACATGGTTATAAATTATTTTGTGAGATGTCTACTTGTTATTATTAAAGAAATACATTTCAATATTAATTGTAAAAAACATTACATTTTCACTCCTAACTTGTATAAACATGCTACAGGGCAGGCTACGGTGGCTCAGCAGGCAGAGTTCTCACCTGCTATGCCAGAGACCTGGGTTTGATTCCTGGTGCCTGTCCATGCAAAAAAAAAAAGACATACTACTGATTACTTACTCTTCTATTATTGTCAAATCTGAAAATACAATTCTTACTCCACACTCAAACCTTATATAGCACATTTGATTTTTTGCTGTGCTGCAGTAATTCATGCAGATTTCATTACTAGAATTATAACATATGATCAAATACAGATTCTGAGTCTTAGTTCTCTTTTACCAAGAAGAAACCATTGTGCTGCAAGGCAGTTCAGTAAAGAACCATAGCTGCCATCATCAGAAAGTGAAAATGATTGTGAAGTTGAACTATATAGAAAGTACTCAAAGTTTGAGAAATTCAGAAATAATAAAAGAATAAACCTTGAGTTGTTAAAATATATATAGGCCATGCAATGGTGGCTCAGTGGCAGAATTGCTGCCTGCCATGCCAGAGATGTGGGTTCAATTCCGAGAGCCTGCCCATGCCAAAATATATATATTTACATTTTATATATAACAGATATATATATATATAACAGATATATATATATATAAAACAGATATATATATATATATATATAACAGATAGTTATATATCTGTTAATCCATGGAAAATTTTAGTTTACATAAGCATAAAATTTCCTCCTATTAGACATAGATCAGAAACTTAAGTTAAAGGAATGAAATATAGAGATTTTGTATATACTTTCTCCATATCTCATAGATCAAGGATCATCACTTTTCCTCTGTGTAATCAGGTTTGATTGGCTTTATGTTTTGATATCAAATTAACCTTGAAATATGAAAGACAATAAAAACAAAGCTTTGTTACCTAATGTCCAAGGATTCACAAGGATGATTCTCCTATGTCGAATGAACGGTCCAGGTAATCTGATTTTTTTATGCTTCATCTCATGTAACCTCCACAATGACTGCCAAAAGGGAAGAGAGAGACAGATGAGGGACATCAGATTTAACTACTCTAATTGAAAATGACTCAGATCATTTTCATTTACACTAGATTAGCCAAAACTAGACTCATGGCCAGCCTCTTTCAATGGGAGCACACAGTTGAGTGCTTTGGAGATGGGATGGAAGAATGACAAAATCAGTCACATCTCTAAAACATTATTGCCATTAATTTACAAGTATCTCCCTCGATTCTCCTTACTGTTAGAGTCTCCAGTGGTGTAATATGTTTTGTCTACATTTACCCTTATCATTTAAATGACAATAGTCAGGGAGGAAAACTATCACAATATATGTACCACTAATATGATCATTTTTGGGTGTAAGAGAAATATGATCAAATATGTTCTAAAAATCAAGCTCTTCCTTCATGGTAATAGTTACTGCCTATTGAGGTTCTGCTTATATAGTTTATACTATATTCTGCAGAAGGAAGTTTGCATGGTAAAAGGAAAGGACTATTTTCAACTCAGCCTTTAGTTATCCACAATTAATTCAGAATAAATATCAATTGATTGCAAAGTCCTTGCCAGACAATGAATTTACACTATTTCAGAAATCAGTTTTCCATTTTACAGCTACATAATATGAGTATTCTTAGTATTCCACTCTTAAATCAAGATAATAACTATATGAAAATGAAGTCTAATGCAATACAAGAAAACATAAATTTCTAATGAAAAGTCCAAAGATACAAGTGAAAAATAAATATCAAATCCTACTAAAAATGTTAAATGAAGCATAGTTATGTTTTTCTTTCAAACTCGTCTAAGGAAGAGTGGTATATTTATGATTAACTATCAAAATTATTCTCATTGCTATTTCATCATTAAAAAATATCTATGTCCATAGAAATAGATTACATTAACAACACACTACCTTTAAATGATTAATTTAGCCATGTATTTGCAATATTCCATAAAACTTCTAATACATATTTAAACGTGTAATTAACAACCAAAATGGTTTTGGGGGAATTCCTATATTATTATGGATAGTTTGGCTAAGCCACATACAGATTTTAAGCAATGAAAATATCTGTTTAGATTTAGCAATAAAAGCATCATAAAGCTATTCCTATTGCTATTTAATTTTGAAATACATAACAACATACAAATTGAGCACTATTTCTAGCCAATGTCAAAACCCAGCTCCCTAAAGCATACCATACTGTCACATGTCTATGGGATCATATGTACACTCGTTCATCTTAAAATGGCATTAAATACTTTCCAAAATGCATTCCTTTAAGTTACTCATCATTCAAGAATAAATATCATAGTGCAAGTAGACCTCGATTTGGATATCTTTGGATTATATTTCAAATAAAATTTTTTTTCTGGCAACTATTCTACAGTATTTATTTTTTATTTAAATGCAACATGTCCTTTTTGAGCTATCTCAGGTTTAATTAATTATTATTATAAAAATTTTACATTAAGAAGTTAATTTTCCTCAATTTTTCTGTTCAATGAAATATACATCAGTTGTAAATGTTTTAACCTACTTCAGCATCAGAGATAAGTGTACATACCACTTATATTTACTGTAAGTATGCGATTACATTTGCAACCATATTATAAGTTATTCATAATGTTATTATGCATAATTATTTTTGAAATACACTGGTTCTAATGGCTCTTGTTGGGATAAAGATATCATAAACTTATTGTGCCAAAAATTTGTTATATAATATTTATATAATGTGTATAGATGCTAACATGCCTACTTGCCCACTTTTGTGCATACTTCAACAATTTCTTAAGAACTTTAACTGATAAAGGGACAACCAAAACTGCAACCTACTCACAACATAGTGCTTTTTCTAATATTAACTACTTTTTTATTGTTTAGACAATATCAATAGTAAGAAACTGCAAAGACATAAAATGAATAGCATGCTTGTACATGTATTATAATCAAGGCTTCTAGGAAACTGCACTTCATTGTGCATATATTCATTAGGCTCAGTTTTACCAAAATTCTGAAGAACTGAAAAAATGCAGTACTTCCTTCAAGAGATAGCCCTTATTTGTTATCATATAGACTAGACTATGGCATTTGAGAAATATTGTTGTTTACTCATTAAAAACTGTATGCATCACCAATTTTCCTATTCTTCAAATGATCTGAAAAAGTAAAGCCACATTGAGGCTCCCATTTTCCAAAAGATCAGTATTTTATAACCTCATCAAAGCAGTACAATTTCACTGTCTTTATGTACCATAAAGCTTTTACAGTATCTTGCAAACCCCTCAATCATTCATCAAAACCCTGCCACAGCATTTAAGGGCCATCTGGTTAGTTACAAGGATCTTCCAGAGAACAAAATGTCTCCTTAAACCACTGTACCCAAAATAAACGTAATTTGCCATTTAGATGCTGGCCAAGCACTAGCTCAAGGCACATTTCAAAGACTTTGTCATCTCTAGTAATTTTCTGAGTTCTTCTTAGATAATACATGTAACTTACTCGACAGCTAGGTGATTCTTCCAAGACAGCTAGTCTAATGACTGAGCTTGTTATTTTTTAAGTCAATTCCCTCCATCCTAAGGAATTTAAACAGAATTATAAAAATATATCAGGTTCTAGCATGAAGTTATCCCAGATTTCACACAAAGGAAGATATCCTCCACATGTCATAATATTTATAATTTACATTATATTATAGGTAATTTCAGTTAACAGTTACAAGTAGATTTTTAAGATGCAAAGAGAATAATAAAATACTCTTAATGCTTTGGTTAAAGCCCCGTGACTGATGCTAGGAGAATTATCTCCATAATTGCAGTATCTTGGATAAATTCCTCAAGTTTTTGAGGTTTGTTGACTTTTTTTATTTAAAAGATAAATGTAAAATCTACAGTAAACAATAGCTACTCAAAAACTGTACAGAATATGCATTGTTGATCTAAACAAATTTGAATAATATACAATTAGGGTAAATGCATAAACAATTTGAAAATATCTAGCTTTTCCCATGATAGATCAGGTATTTTATATTTAAACATATATTTCAGTGCCTCATTATGTTTACATATGACTTTCTCATGTAGAGGAAAATGGATAAATAATATACATTTAAAATATCAACATGGTTCACAGCAAATCATTTCTTCACTCAATCAGTTTCACTTGTGGTCATTGAGTTGTTTTTAATTAGGAAGGCTAAATATTGCATTTGGCTTGCTTTTTATGATTGTATTAAATTCTTTAGGTCACCCGTCTTTCCTAGATGATAAGTTCCCTGACAATAATGATTGTGTGCTCACCATATATTATGGATTGAATTATGTCCTCCACAAAGATGAGTTTACTAGTTCTATATGATGTGAACTAATTTGTAAACAGGATCTTCTAAGAGGCTATCTAAGGATGGGCCTTAATCCGATATGACTGGTGTACTTATAAGCAGAGGAAATTTGAACACAAGAGTGAATAGGAAACAGGAGAGGGAAAACCATGTGACAGACAGAGATTGAGTTATGGATTGCTGTGAACCCACTACCAGAATGCCATGGACTTCAGAGAAACCATCACCCTGCTGACACCTTGACATTGGATTTCTAAAGCAAACAAAACTGTGATATAATGAATTCTTCTTGTGTAACCCCAAAAGTCCATCATATTTATTATAGCAGCCCTGGCAAAATAGCGTAATTAACTCATTGAACAGGGGGTGCATGTGATGGTTAATTTTGTATGCTAACTGTGCCAGGTTATGGAGTCCTGTTGTTTGATCAAGCACTGACCTGCTTATTATTGCAGGCTAGTTTGTAGATAGATTTACATCCATATCAGTTGGTTGTATCTCCAATCAGCAAAGTCAGTGCCCTCAGCAATGGGATAGTCTCCTCAACCAGTGAGAGGTCTTAAAAGCCAGAATGCCTAGAGATCAGAAGGAATTCTGCCTCAACTTCCATATTGGCTTTTGCTTGAATTTCCAGCCAGCCAGTTTCTCCTGGGGAATTTTGACTAAACACCTCAACATCGCTTCTTTTGGAATTTCTAATGTGTGGCCTTCCCTAAGGTGTTCAAGCTGGCTAGCCCCACCTGTGTTCTGTTTCTCTGGAACATCCTGACAAATTCACTTTATAGAGTCAAATGGAGAAATTATATGAAACATTAGTTACATCATTGAATGGGCCTCACTAAAAATATTTAAACATTAACTCAAAGGATGAAGAGTTAATACATAGATCTAGTAAATTGGGAAATTGCTTTACTTATCAAGGCCCATGAACAAAACAATTCACAAGAGTTAATTCACATTTTATATTTGGTAAGTAAAACTTCTTAAATTTCATTGCTGAAATTATTTAAATTTCCTTTCTCATGATAAGACTTAGCAAAGTTAGCCAAAATTTCTCAAATCATTATTTATAGAGATAAGAAAATACTAACTAAAGAATGTTTGAAAGTGGTCCAGAATTCCCTGGGGGAGTTAAGACATAAGTGCCTATAGTGACTTTGTTGAAAATAAAGGCATTTCAAAGAAAATAATCTAGATTCTCAAGCAAGAATAATATTTCCTCTGCATAATTTATTGCTTGACTAGTCATTTAATATGAGCCTTACAGTCAAATCCCTAGAAAAGAAAATGCATTCAGGCATCAACAATTTGAAAGTGTCACTGCTAAACCAAATTTTGGAAATACAAGGCAAGCAATTCAATTTCACATCTGTTGTTTCCATCTGTCTCTTGTTTCACTTATTTCCTCAGGGTTCTATATTCTTCATAGATCATCAAAACATATCCATACTTGCCACATGCCATTCAGTTGAAAAATCAGGTAACAGCTTAATATTGCTAAAAATAAAAAATAAGTAATAATAAATCTAGTCTATAAGTACTTGTGTTAAATTTATGTCAAGTTGGTTAAAAATCATTAATCTGTTGGATAAATATTCTACTACTCAGCAGTAAGTATATATTACTAGTGTTTCAAATTTGACAGAGTTCCCTTATGAGAATTTTAAGTTTTTTCTGAATGTGGTCTTTTCTATCCATAGAAAACGTGTTTGAAATTTTCTGGGGAACTTATCCCAAAGTATAAAAGTGTTCTGAAATTATCAAATCACCTAAAATAGACCCTGCAATGTTAACATATATTGCCAGGCCTATATATCAACTTTAAAGAAATGTATTGTGTTTAAAGGAAAAAATATATATATATTTTTAAGTGCCTTTTACTACTGATAAAGTCTAGATACCATATTAAATCTACAAATTTTAGCGTATTTGAAAGGTGCATAAAGAATGGTAAATAATGTATAAATCATCAGAAATTTATTAAAATTATTACACCAAAATATGGAAAATATGCTGAATTTGTTTATTTATCCTTTCTAAATATAACCAGAGAAATTTAATATATTGCAATTAGTGCAGCACAGTTTGCTTAAATGTATCATAAGCAGATAAAATTATACTTGGATATAAATTTATGTGATTTTTTGGAAAATATTGAAAACAGTTACAAGAAACAATTGCATGACTATAAAGGGAAAATAGCCATTAATCATGGTATATTTTCACTGATTAGAAGTATAATAGAGAAATACAGACATAGACCATTAAAAAACAAACATTATTTTAAGTGTTATTTTAAAATCGACTTTATTAGAAACTGGTTACATAGTCACAGACTTTTTAATAAAGTAAATTATTTTATTATTGAGTGCTCTTGCTTCTGTCTCAATAGACACATTGGTATATAACTATGTTTCTCAATTTCCACTTGTAACTCTAGACCACTGGATGTCCAGTTAAATTTGAATTTAGGTTCAACAATATTTTTAATATAAGCATGAACCAAATATTGCCTGGGACACATTTATACTATCTAATCATTCATCATTTATCTGAATATTTGTCCCTATGTTTGGGGTATACTTATATTATCATTTATGAAAAATTCAAGTGTCATCAAGCATCCTGTATCATTACTTACTAAATCTGGCAACCCTAACTACAAGCTATATAACAATGAAGGATATTAATATGTGAAGAGACACAGTGATACAATTGTATCAAAATATTTACTTCTCTCTACTAAACTCTTAATTAATGATGTTCCAGTGACTGAAGGTGCCAGCTGAGATTTCTTAAGCCTTGAAGAATAGAAATAGAAAAAAACCTGCCATTACAAATCTGCACTCAGTGCTTCCTCTCCCAAGAGAAGAAAATTGATCTTACCTTTGAGGTAGGTTTTCTCTGCCCTCTTTTTTGTCTAATTTGTGTAAATCATAGGGTCAACCCCCAAAA
>PVIY010052219.1:0-15293 GCA_004026745.1 Myrmecophaga tridactyla
GGGTCACACCATAACTAAAAATAACATCCCCAAGATATCCTAACTACAATAGGTTCATACCCATAGAATGTAAAGTAAGATTAAGAATAGACCTAAATTGGGATATATAATTCATACAACCACAGCAGTCTTTTAAAACTATGAGACATAATTCAGAAGTATTAATAAAATAAAATATGAGAAATTCCATTGGTGAAAATGGAAAAAATATATAAAAAGTTACAGTAATAATAACCAATATAAAATTACAATCTAGGGAAAATGCTTGAACTCATTTTGCAGAAGGCTAATCTACCTAAACATAAAGAAAAAGATCAACTATCAGAAAATGTTCACTCAAAAAACAAGAAATATTACAGATGGCTCTTAAACACATGAAATAGGAAAATGCAATTAAACGTAAAATAAGAAAAATAAGAAATCATAAAATAAGAAATGCAATGAAATGATAGAGTATGCTTTGCATTTATCAACTCAGCAAAAACCCTAGAACTCCACTGGAAAGCTGTGTGCAAACACTTTAAATCTATGCATGTTTATACATATACATTTGGCTCAGCTGTTTTACTTCTAAGAAATGACTTGTGGTGGCTTGGAGCTATGTACCTCAGAAAAAACATATTCCAATGGGTGTGAACCCAGTATAAGTAGTTACCTCAGTTAAGGTATGGCCCAACTGTCTCAGGATGGGTCATAATTCTATTACCAGAGTCCTTTAAAGCAGAAACCTCAGAGGCAGCCAGAAAGTGACAGTTAATGAAAATGGAAGAAAAGGGATAAATCAGAAGAAGCCACTGTGCATATTGCCACTTGATGGAAAAGCCAAGGACCAAAAATTTCTGGCAGCCAGCATCAGAATGCCAGTCTTCTGGGAAAAAGATTTGATTATTAACTTCTCCTAGCCTCAAAACTATGAGCCAATATATTCCCATTGTTTAAGCCAACAATTGCATGGTATTTGCTTCAGCAGCCAGGAAACTGAAAGATTACCCTAGAGATATATCCACACACATGTGAAATGATTGACGCCCAAGATTATTTACTCTAACATTGTTTGGAATAGCAAAGATTGGAAACAATCTAAATGGAAGAAAAAATAACTGATTGAATAAATGATGGTATATCCCTATTACAGAATGCTAAGCAAATGTAAAAGATAATGAAAAATCCCTTACCAAACAGATACTGAAAAATTTCCAAATGATATTGCTGAGAAAAGAGTGAGGTGAAGAACTGTATGTATTATATGTGACCCATTGTTTAAAAAAGGAGGAGAAAGCAGAATACATAATTTGTATTGGATTAATATACATAAAATTATCTGGAACAGCAATAAGAAACCAATAACATGCTAAGGGCTATGAGAAGTGCCCATATGGAGACAAAATTGGGAAGAAGCACTATACTGTAGAGGATTTTAAGTGATTTGATGCTTCACATCAACATTAATTGGGCAACATGAATATATTACCTATTCGAAACTTACATTATTTTAAAAATAAAAATAAAGTAATTAAATAGAAAATGTTATTACAAATCAATAAATTAAAGGTGAAATATAAATATTAAATAATAATAAGTGCTCAGTATCTAATATTAGGGGAATGCAAACAAAAAGGAGCTTTATTTTTTCACCTATAAAAATGATATAAACAATGGTGAGTGATGGTGGGTCAGTGGCAGAGTTCTCGCTTGCCATGCCGGACACCCAGGTTCAATTCCCGGTGCCTGCCCATGCAAAACAAACAAACAAACAAAACCCAAAAAAACAGGCCCTAAATAGAGGCTTTCTAGAAAATGTGCACCATAAAAATATAAGGACACAGGCGGGCCATGGTGGCTCAGCAGGCAGAGTTTTCACCTGCCATGCCAGAGACCCGGGTTCGATTCCAGGTGCTTACCCATGCAAAAAAAAAATACAAGGACATGTATAGGTTAAAAATAACAATGGGAAATACAAATAGTCATAGCAATATTTATTATAAAAAGTTGGTGTAACTATGTTTATGTCAGACAAAATACATTTCAATTCAAGGAGCATTAACAGAATAAAATGTGATTTCTTTATTAATTGTAAAAGGGTCAAATAATTAATAAGACATATTGCAATAGGAATGCATATGTGCCTAGTATGAGAACTGAAAACAAATTAAACAAAAACTGATAGGACTAAAGGGAGAAATAAATCAATCCACAAACCTAATTAGAGATTTTAACAGGCCTCACTAAATAATTGATAGAACAGTAAATGAAATATTAGTAAACTTAGAAAAAAATCTGAAAATCCTATCAATCACATTTATCAATGATGCTATAGAAGACAATATCCAACAATATCAAAAAAATACATTTTTTATCTGCACATGGAATTATTCACATAATATACCATATGTTGGATCATAACACAACTCTAAACAAATTTCACAAGATTGAATCTTATAGAATTATATTCAAGATAACTAAAAAATAATTTAGAAAATTCTCAAATATTTGGAAATTAAACAATAAGTTTCCAAATAATGCATGACTTATAAGAAATCACAAGGGAATTTATAAATAATTTTAACTGTATGAAATAAGAAACACAACATATTAAATTTATGAGGTACAACTAAATCAGTATTTAGAGGTAAATTTATAGCTTTAAATGTGTATATTAGAAAAGAATAAAGATTTAAAATAAATAATCTGTATCTCCACATTAGGATGTTAGGCAAATTAAACACACACACACATACAAATGAAGATAAAGAAATAAAAACACACAGATCAATGAAAAATAAAACAGAACAACAGAGACATTTAATAATAGAGATTAATAGAGATAAAAGTTGCTTTTGTAAAGATTAATAAAATTGGCAGACCTCTGGTAATACCCAATCAAGAAAAAATCAATAGAAAAACATTAATCACCCATAACAGATGTTTTAGCTTCCACATTGCTTAAGCAGATACCCTTGTGGGTGCACGGGTGGTTCAGTGGTAGAATGCTGGCCTTTCATGTGGGAGACCCAGGTTCAATTCCTGGAGCATGCACCCAAAAACAAAATAAAGCAAATACCCTGTAATGGGTTGGCTTAAAAAATAGGAATTTATTGACTCACAGTTTTGAGGTGAGGAGAAATCCTAATCCAGGCATCATCAAGGTGATGCTTTCTTCCCAAAGACTGGCAATCTGGCGCTGGCTGCTGGTGATCCCTGATCCTTTCCTCGCTGTCCATGGCAAAGCACATGGCGGCCTCTCCTGATCTTTCCTTTCTCCTCCAAGTTCGTTCACTTTCAGCTTCTGGTTGCTCCCTCTGTGGCTTTTTTCTCTCTCTGTGACCTTCCCTACAAGGTCTTCGGCAATAGAATAAAGACCAATCCTGGGCCACACCATATTTGATTTAACTTCATCAAAAGGTCTTACTTACAATAGACTCACACTCACTGGAATCAGTTAAGTTTAAGAATGTGTTTCTTCTGGAGGTACATAGCTCCAAAGCACAACATCAGGAATCAAAGAAGGGATATCATCATAAATCTTGAAAAACTTAGAGACAGATTAAGGGGCCATTATGAAGGATGTTATGCCAATAATTTCAATAACTTTCATGAAATTGAAAAATTTTTTGGAAAAAAATTTAACCTTGATCATTGACACAAAATAATACAGAAAGTGTTAATAGTGTTCTATCTAATAAAAAATTTAATGTGCTACCTAAATTTTTTCCCCAATGAAAACTCCACTTGGTTCCACTGCTGAATGCTACCAAACTTGTAAAGAAGAAATATGGCTAACGGAACCTGACAACAAAATTGTTCAACTTGTTTCATGAGGCCAGATTCACCGCAACACCAAAACCAGATGAAGTTATTCCAAGGAAAGCAAATTATAAATCAATATCACTTATAAACATAGATGCACACATAAAATATTAACAAATTTTATATTTGTTAAGTAGCGAATTGATGTTTTCTAAATGTGATATTATTTTAATAATTTTTGATATTTGAGGATTAAACAATGTAGTTTACCACAGTGATGTATAAAGGAGAAAAAGCGTATGATTATCTCAATGAATAGAGAAAATGCATTAAACACAATTCCACATCTATTCTTGACAGACTGTACAAGGTCAATGTACGAAATTTATTATAATTCTATATACAAGCGGCAAGCATTTGGAACATAAAATTAAAATCAGAATGCCCTTTATATCATCATCAAAAAACAAACAAAACAATGTGATACATTTAACAAAAGACATGTAAGACCTCTATACTAGAAACTATAAAACAGTGTTGTGAGAGTTGGAATAAGACCTAAATAAATGGGGGACACATAGAATGTTCATAATTTTGAAGATTCAAAATTGTAAAGATATTCAATTTTCCTCAGATTGAGTCAGTGCAATCCTAATCAAATCACAGCAGGATGTGTGCCTGTGTGTGTGTGTGTGAAAATTGACAAAACGTAAATGGGAAAGCAAAGAATTTAAAATAGCCAAGACAATTTTGTTTGCATGTGTCTATTTTCACAGATATGGTTCACATCGTTATTATATTAATTGTTTATACATGAGCTTCCATGCCTACAATGCTACCAATGGAAAACAACTATTTTTAGTTTAATGTTTTAATGAAAACATTGATGAAAGTATTTTTTCTGGAATATATGCCCCTTTTCCAAGGCCTATATTTTGCATAATGTAAAACATTAAGAATAATGGGCAAAGTAAATTGCATGGTGGATTTAATAGTTAACACTATATGGTGCAAGGTAGATTATTTGAATTGGAAATTTGTCTTCTACAATTAACTCCATGATCTTGGTAGTGTGAATAAAAAAAAATAGATG
The DNA here is from genome assembly GCA_004026745.1 of Myrmecophaga tridactyla. Taxonomy (NCBI): domain Eukaryota; kingdom Metazoa; phylum Chordata; class Mammalia; order Pilosa; family Myrmecophagidae; genus Myrmecophaga; species Myrmecophaga tridactyla. The sequence continues at coordinate 4,841 of PVIY010052219.1, forward strand.
ACATGGGTTGATTATGACAACTGTTATATTCATTAATTTTATAGGATTTGGGATCTTTGAGTTTAGGTAATTCTATAATCCTGGATTATTAAGAGAGAATATGAACCGTGGTAAATAGAAGTTTTCTTAACATGTTTTTAGGTCTTAAAAAAACATGAGTGGAAGAACAAGAAATTTACATGTTCTGCAATATGAGTGTAAAATGCTTAATCAATAATCCCCTTGTTTTCATGCAGCCATAATCATGTTAGTAACCGTTACATAAAATAGCATCAAATACAAGGATTTAAGCATATAAGAGAGTTGGTTTCAGAACCTGGTCTTCCCATAAAATATTAGATGCACTAAACATTTATACTATCACCCTGCATACTCAAAGACAGCTGACTAAGAGAAAGAAGAGCCTTGAAGACAAAACAGAAATCTCTATTCCCAGGGAATAAGTGGCAATTGACAGCATTCTGAATTTATTGAAAGTTAAGTGAAAGCTCCCTATATTTTGTGTACTTAAGGACAAAGGTACTTGGAGCACTGAAAAAGAAGTCAGGGAAATGGTCTGCTTAAAAATATGAACTTTGAATATTTAAAGGGAAGCTTAAAATGTTTAATATTTCAATTACTATTTCTAATAGAAAGAATTGATTCGTCTTGCCCAGAAGATCCCTTGGAGAAGATCACTCAGAATACAGAGAAAAAAGATCAATGACCAGGATGAGAGAAGTAGAATAAGTTCAGAATTACATCATTTTCCTTAAGCTTATCTGCCCAAGGATTTCCTAACAAGAAAGGATTAGAGATAGATACCAACGACAATAAAAAAAAAAATACTGTTTTTTAGTATAATTATAAATTGTGTGTACTTTTTGGGTACTATTTATTCAGTAATTCCTAGCTAATCCTTCTTTTATTCTAAAACAAAAATGATAAGTAGTACTTATATGTTTGTGAACTGGATGCCCCAAACTAGTACTTGCAGTTAAACTCCATATAGAAAACAGTTGGAAAAATACTGCTTTGAAAATATAATAAATTAAAAGTATATTTTCTATTTATTTCTTCATTAGTGGCTCAAAATCTCCCACTTTCAGAGAAACCAGATGTGTAGTTATTGTTAGTAAGAAGAAATTTTCTTTCTATAACATATTAGTTTTTCACAATTTGTTTTACTTTCTACTCACTTTTAAAACACTTTATATTAGACTCTGATGATAACACAACCTCAACATCTTTCTCTGAATTAAAAGGAAATAAAGTGAGATAGTGACATGGAGACAGACAGAGATGAACACAACATCAACAAAATTTCTGGTACGCTCTCTCAGAAATCGTAACCTACTCCTATGCCCAAATGGCCCTTCTGGTCTTATCTCTCTTAGAAATCTTTGGTCAAAACATCTAAGGAAAGTCTGTGTCTCTAGTATACAAAACTTTGGTAACACATACCAAGAAATTAAAATAAAAAATGACTACATAGTTACCCTTAGGAATGAGTTTTTCCTCATTTCACCTGAGTTTCTCTGAAAGTGGGTACCTTCTTACTTACTCCTCTTAAATATTCTTATCGAACTTGTATCTTTCAAGGGCATATCTCCATCACTTTATATTAAAGGCAATGAATATTATCAGTAGCTTCCAATTTGGCTACCCGCTGGACTCTCCTTGGGAATTTTAAAAAATTGCTGAAATGTGGGACATCTGTGTAACTGAAGATAAGAACAGCTGCTGAGCTACCAAATTCCCAACATTTTCTACCCAAATTACAAGAAAAAAACAAGGAAAGAAAAATAAATTCTAGACTAAACCACATCTTAAATGTAACTTAAATGTCAAGAATACCAAAACTGCAAACTAATTGTGAGAAGAGAGAATAATCACTGAAAATCACTAAATCCCAGCACACTATCTCACACACTCCCACTCGATTCCCACTCAGCTACAAAGCTCTCTGTCGTTCAAAGGCAACTGCATAAATGGAAAATAGAAGAAAACTGTGGACTTGGCTTCATGAAATGATCACTAGAAAGGGTCAATCTTGCCTAAATCTGAAATACTGGAAAAATACAGATCAAATCATGGCCTATTAGGGAGGGATTTGAAAGTATGTGTAATTTTTAGGGGAAGCACTATTTATATGTGTAAGCAAAATTTATAAGAACAGGCACAATGTAAATGGGAACTCTCTGATATGCATGTATCTGGGGGAGATAAAAGCATAAAGGAAGAGAGAAGTGCCCTTTTGCAATTGGGTAGTGAAGAAAGGAAGGAAAAAGAGGAAAATATTAGGGTCTATAGTGGTTTCAAGCTGTATGTACCCCTGAAAAACCTGTTCTTAAATTTAATCCATTACTGTGAGTGAAAACCCATTGTAAATAGGACATTTTGATGAGGTTACCTCAGTTAAGGTGGGTGCCACCTCAGTCAGGATGGATCTTAATCCTATTACTGGAGTTCTTTAAAAGAAAATGAAATTAAATTCAGAGAGGAAGAAAGCCACAGGAAGCAACCAGCTGAAATGGAACCATAAGAGAAGGAAGAGACAAGCAGACACATCCATGTGCCTTGGCATGTGACAGAGGAACCGAGGATCACCAGCAGTCAGCCCCAGAATACCAAGCATCACCTTGATGATGCTTTGATTTGGACATTTCCCAGCCTTGAAACTGTGAGGGAATAAAGTCCCACTGTTTAAAGTGACCCATTTCATGGTATTTGGTTAAGAAATCAGGATTTATCATGGTCAAGTTCATGTGTCAACTTGTCCAGGTGGTGGTACATGCTTGTCTGGTTGGGCAAGTACTGGTCTGCCTGTTGCTATGAGGACAGTTCACAGACTTAAATCATGATTACACCAGCAGTATCCACAGCTGATTCCATTTGTAGTCAGCTAAGGGGAGTGTCTTCTGCAATAAGTGATATTTAATCTAATCGCTGGAAGGCTTTTAAGGAGGATTCAGAAGAGACAGTCATTCTCATCCTGCTTCAGTCATGAGTCTCTCCTGTGGAGTTTGCCCAGACCCTTCATTGAAGTCACCAGCTTCACAGCCTGCCCTATGGATTCGGACTCTTCCATCCCCATGGTTATCCAGCCAGCCTCTCCTGACAGTTCATTGAGGAACTTCACCAGAGTTACCAGCTTGTGGCCTGCCCTACAGACCTCGGACTCTACATTCCCATAGTTACACGAGATGCTTTTATAAATTTTATATCTATGGATCTCTCCTGCTGATTCTGTTTCTCTAGAGAACCCTAGCTAACTCAGGATTCTTCAAGATGAGAAAACCATAGATTCAGAGGATTCACAACCCTTTCCCCAGTGATAAAAACAAACAAATAAAAATACCTGTTATAGTACCAGGACTTAGGTATATACAAAGAAGAGAGCACCATTAATTAAAGAATATTGTAAAACACTACAGTCATAAAAATAAACAAGATAAAACTCAAGTATATAGAAACTATTGCAGAAAATCATGGAATAAAATTTCACATGTATCATCTGGGGAAAATTCCACCTCCCCACCTCTACTCATCAAAGACAAACCTCAAGCAGTAGAAAATTGCAAGTCACACTCCAAAGATCATGAAATATATTCAAACAAGCATTTGATTATGCTAAAAAAAATACCTTGAACCAAAAACTTAGAAAGTAAAACCAGAAATTGACTAAAAATAAGGAGAAAGGGAAAAGTACTGATTAAACTCACAAGATAAAAGAAAGGAAAAAGAAATGAGTATATCAGACATAAGGAATAAAGTACAATATGCACAATGGAGAATAAAGTCAAATAACATCTTAAAAAAGGGATTAGAAAGAAAGCAGAATCATGTAAAATGACAAAAAAAGTAAAATGGGTCACAACGAAATTAATAGAAATAGATGACAAACAAAGAGTAATATTCATAATAACAGAATCCAAGAAAAAAAGTAATAGTAGAAAAAGGAAAAGGAGAAAGAATGGAGGAAAGAGGAAAAGAATAAAAACAGACAAAAAATGGAACTGAGCTAATACTTAACATTAAAATCTAAGGAAAGTGTCCAAAAATAGAAGACAAACCAACCTACAAATTAAAAGGCTTGTAATATACTTGATAAGATTAATTCAGATCAGTCAACTCCAAGATGTAGTCTATGGCTATCTTTCCAAGTTTCCAGAATATGGCTTAATTGCCTTCTCATATAATTTCTAAACATTTTTATATAGCTTAGCCTCCTACAAATTTCATTTTCTCTATCTATACTGTCTGCAGTTTTGACATTTGAAAAGTATTGAAATTCGTTTTAAAGTTAGAGTCTTCTGGATAGTGCCTTAGGTATTTGGGGTAAGGACAACTTAAAAACCATCTGATGAAAGCCTGGGAAGTTACCATCGCTTATGAATAGTTCTCCTTTGGAGAACTAGAATCTATCTCTCTTCACAGCAGTTCCACGTTTTAATGATTTCTGTTTCCTCATAATGACTAGCATCATACCAGACGCTATGTATTTGTTTGAGGAAGTATTTATTTTGGTTTTCAGTTGAAGTTATAATAAATTAGAATAAATTTATCTGTTTTTAAAAACCACATTCATATACCATGCTGTATATATGCAACAGACTACTGAGTAGCCACAAGAAGGAATGAATTTGTGAGGTATGCAACTAAGTGACTGAATCTTAAGGATTGTATGTTGAATGAAATGTCAGAAACAAAAAGACAAATATTATCATGCCTCACTCATATGGACTAACTATAATATATAAAACTCCGTGAATTGAAGTCGAAAGCATTTATCTCGCTGGGGTTATCAGCTTGGGGCCTACTGTAAAGATTTCTAGATTGTAAGCTCTTACAGCAGTCACTTATTTTCAGAAGTTGTAGTTGTTATTTCTAAATTCTGAGATACTGAGATGTTTGTATTTAGCCTGGTTGCTCCTGCAAATTTTTGGTATTTTTATGACACCTGAGACTCAGAGTTAGAGCTCTGAAGCTATGAAAGTCAGCATTACCCTATACAGGAACTGTTTAAAAGTTTAAAAAGTGATCAGATTTCTACTAGAGATATGAATGAAGCTGATCTGGATAGGACTAAGGTAAATCAGAATACAGGGTAAAGGATGATATAGTCCATATTTTAAAACTTCAGCTTCTGTGTGAGACCAAAGGGGGAAATGTTTATTTGGTGCAAAATTTATATATTGGATAGTTCATTACCTAATTTAACTTGTATGGTCAGTTTAGTTGAACACCATGAGTACATGGAATCTTGAATAGGGTATGAGATCTTGTTGGTTTGTTCAGGTTAATGTGATGCCTGATATATCCTAGGGTAAATTGGGCAGTGAATAAAAATGTATTTGTACAGTCCCCTTGGGGGACTGGGAAAAAAGGAGGAAATATTGAACTTCCCAATTTGGAGAATTCTGGATATTCCCACAAGCAATGGGGACAATCAAATCAATGGGCTGAACCCTTGATCTTGGGGTTCACTCCTATGAAATTTATTCCTGCAAAGAATAAGCTAAGCCTACTTATAATTATGTTACAAGTAACCCCCAAAGAACCTCTTTTGTTGCTCAGATGTGGCCTCTCTCTCTCTAAGCCAACTCTGCAAGTGAACTTACTGTTCTCATATGTCCTATGTGGGACATGACTCTCCAGGGTATAAATCTCCCTGGCAACATGGGGCAAGACTCCCAGGATGAGCCAGGACCTGGCACCATGGGATTGACAAAGTTTTCTTGTCCAAAAGGGGGAAGAAAGAAATGAGACAAAATAAAGTTTCAGTGGTTAGAGATTTCAAACAGAGTCGAGAAGTTACCCTGGATGTTATTCTTATGCATTATATAGATATCCTTTTTAGTTTATTGTGTACTGGAGTGGCTGGGGGGAAGTACCTGAAACTGTTGAGCTGTGTTCCAGTAGCCTTGATTCTTGAAGATGATTATATAATGAAAGAGCTTTTACAGTGTAACTGTGTGATTGTGAAAAGCTTGTGTCTGGTGCTCCTTTTATCCAGGGTATGGACAGATGGGTAAAAAAAATAATGGATAAAAAATAAATAAATAACAGAGGGAAGAAGGGGTAAAATAAATTGGGTAGATTAAATCCTAGTGGTCAATGAGAGTGAGAGCTAAGGAGTACGGGACGTACAATTTTTTTCTTTTTTCTTTGCTTTTCTTTTTTCCAGAGTGATGCAAATGTTCTAAAAGTGATCATGATGATGAATGCACAGCTGTGTGATGATATTGTGAGCCATTGATTATTCACCATGTATGGACTGTGTACGAAGATTTCTCAATAAAAAATACATCCATTCAAGCAACTGGGTCTGAAGATAACTTTGCATCTTCTTTGAAAATATCTTTAAGACTTTCTTAGTTTGAAAGTTTTTGAAAAAAAGTTGTCCCTCATAGGTTGTGTGCTGGGGAACTCAGGGCCAGACTTAGGCGCCATCTCTCAGCCCTCACCTCCCTCCCTCAGCCACCTTCTCTTCTATTCTGTGCAGATGTTTCAATATATTTCCATTTTACAGCCTGGGGGAGTTGTTAGTGCTAGCAAATGAAGAGGCTTTCAGTTCCTTAAACCTGAAATGGGTAACAAGCACTCCCAGTTGCTTATCAGGGAAGGAATTCTCACATGGTAGGGCCACTTCCCATTGAGTCATATAAATACCTGACTCTTAGGCCACACATTTTTCTCTTGCCCCTGACTCAAACCAGGGCGTATGGAGCTGCTATTAACCAACACTGACCAAAGCAGTTTGGCATCCCAGTGAGACTGGCCATGAGGGGATCCCTTCCCCTGCTCTTTTGGACCTTTTGTGCTGTGTGATAAAGTGGTCATTTCCTTGAGCCTGTTTTCTCATCTCATACCATACAACAACTCCCTCCATATTGCCTGAGAACAGAAACTTTCTCTTAACTTGCTTTGTTAAACAGAACCAGAACACAGGCCAATTAACTTGTTTTATTCAATAACTACCAAATAAAAGTGCCAATTAAGACAACCAAAAAATGAACTGTAGATGACAACATACCCTTATAAACAACTTTCTATCTTCAGCACAGATCGGTTTTCAGATTTGTTAATTCTGAAAGGCTGCTGGTGGTGATTTATAGGGCAGATTACATTTCAGTGAAAGGAAAATGGTATATATAAATCCTGAACCCAGGGAAGGATAGAGAATGATATCACCTCTGGGGCTAATACCTGGTTGAATGGGAGGGACAAATACCAAAGACAAGTGTGACTCTCTGACAAATAGATGCCTCATGACAGCAAAAGCCTTGCAGTAAATAGGCATTTTCATGATACCAATAACATGCACATTAAACATTAAATACCCATTCAAGTTTTCTAAATTTCTATAGTGCTTTATGCACATTATTCAAACTCTAATGGTCTTAATGGCCAATTAGCAAAAGGAAAAAGGATTCAATACATAAATAAATAGTAAATAGCACATAGTTAAGACTTCTCAAGATGGTCTTCTGAGGCTGTCAAGGACAGAAGCAATTAAAGAGAACACAAATTTGATTTAAAAAAAAATGAAATAAAAGTCTGTTGAAATGTCCTGAGAATGTGGGTAACTGGGCCAAACAGATACTCACAAACACCAAATCTGGATGCTATGCAAATGATATTCAAGAGAAAATAATTTCCAATGGTTGAAAAGGAATTTCTCCAGAATTCTGAAGGGCAGGTTGTTAAAAGCTTGATAAAATGTGTATGCCCTCAGTCCTAGACATTTCCTAAAACTATTTCCATCCCTTCTATTTTCTCTCGAATTTACACAGGAAATATACCAATAGAAGCTAGATTTTTTTAAAGTTGGAGTTGAAGGACAGTTTCAAATAGAGAACATGGTAAGGTAGTCCAATTTTTATTTATGAGCCATATTTATTACACTTATTAAAATAGATCAATTTCAGAACATTCTAAATTAAAACCATGGTAATATAGGTTTTAAATGAGAAAGAAATTGAATATAGGAACAATTTTACTTTTCATTTTTAAAAAGTTGCTATTTTTTTCATTATTGCATATGACTACTTTAAAATATTGTCAGCTTACCATTAATTATATCATCATCAATGTCATTTTGAGGTGCAAAACTATAGCTTTTAAACCAAGGTAATGTGGAAAAAAAACTAAAAATATGGTTAAAAAGATTAGCTTGTTAAGTAGCTTTTATTTTACAGTAGTAATACCTCAGGTTTTGTGGAAAAGAGTGAGGGTAGGTAGTAGGTTAAAATGAAAATATGTTGAGAGTAGTAATGTAAAAAAGTTATAAACAAAAGTCATATATCATTTTATTTCCTTAGTATAAAGCTATCTTTCAAAATGTCATGAATATGGCTTAAATGTTTTCTCATGTACATGCTAAATGTTTTTACATAGTTCCTGTTTCTATTAATTTTGTTCTCCATAATCATACTGCTACTTTTTAAATTTTTTTAGTGCAAGAATAGACGGTTTTGATTTTTTTGAAATTTTACTTCTAGGATTTTTTTGCAGTGTTTGCCTAATACATTTTTTAAACAGTTTAACTCATATGCTGGGTATTTTTGACAATTGCAAATAATTGAAACCAGTCTTAGAGTTTTCTGGAAAATGCCTTAGGTATTTGGGGGAAGAACAACTTAAAACCATCTACTGTTGAAAGCCTGGGAAGAAGTTTTTATTTCCCAGCATGTCTTCTCTCAGAGACAATAACTGACGGTTTCTCCTTGAAAACTTTGGGGAGCTTCATGTAACTGGCCTACTCACAGCCAGCTGTTTATTCTCTGACTTCTAGTCCATTGTGGTACCTGAAAGCACCGTCATCAATTACCCTTATAGGAAAATTGAGGCTCACTTTAGAAAGACAAGCAAATCTCTGTAAGATAATATGAGACATTTATTACTTGGGAGGCTGCAAGTCAGACATGATCTTCACTGCTATCATCCCCAAATCTCCCCCATTCATATCCCTGCTCACTGGAAGAGACTCACTGGAGTTTAGGGTAAGACTCTCAGGATCGCGGGATTATCTTCAGGCTGAGGTTGATTTCCCGGCGTAGGTGGGACTCCCAGCGGCCTGACACTGGCCCTTACATCACTGATTCTCTTCTGTGTTCTCTTCAAGAAGCCCAGGGTGAGGATGGTATACAATGCAGTCAGAAGAGAAGCACCATTTGAAGTGCGGTTTCCATGTTAAGTCCCTGCTATTTGCAGTTATTTCACATGTGAGACATCAACCTTCACAGAGATGTCAGTGAAGCTATTGCCTTAATCAGAACCAGAGGTCTGTTTGGAGAACATTAAAGACTGCCACAGAGTCGATGAGAAAAGAACCGACCTCTAGCCTCCATTTTTAGAAAACTTTCGATTTTGCGTTTAAAAGATGAGTAATAATAATAACTAACAAACATTCTAACGAGGTACCCCTAAATGGTAACCTACTCTAGGATTTCTCAACCTTTGCACTACTGGCATTTTGGGTGGGTAATTCTCCGTGTGGGGCTGTCCTGTGCATTATAGGATGTTTAGCAGCATCCCTGAACCTTACCTACTAGCTGCTAATAGTATCTCCCAAGTTGTGACCATCAAAAATGTCTTTGGTGTCAAATATCCCCTGAGGGACAAAGTCACCCCTCACTGAAAACCAGTAACCTCAACCAATGGTGCCGTCTGATAGTTTGGCAGTATTTGAAATCTCACATTTCATGCCAAGTGTTTAACCAAATTCTTATTATAGCGCTGTTTCTAAGATAAACAACAATGGAGCATCTTTGATCAAATCTTCAATGAAAAGTAATACAACAAAAAGAATCACCAGGCTCACCCTGGAGCTTCACAGGACTCTAGGGGGAAGATGCCCCAGTTTAAGAATTGCAGGCATAAGGGGACTGAAGGACACACCGTAGGAATATTGTCCACTTTTTTCCTAATATCATGTCCTGAATTATTATTTTGTAGAAGTATGTGAGAAAAATAGACTTGATGATTTCTAAAATTCATTCCCATTTCTTAAAAACCTGTGTCTCTGTGAATTTTTAAAAAGGGTTGAACATTTTGGAAAGACTCATTACTAAAAAAAGAAAAAAAGAAGAAGAAGACCCTGTAAATATATATTAGAAAGCTTAAAATGTATGACAGGTTATCAACATAATGAGAGTTTAGTTTTTTTCTGTGTCCTTCTAGAAAGTAAAATTAGGACTAATGGGTTTTGGTTACAGAAGAGTGAGGGGTACAAATTTCAGCTCAATATAAAGGGAAAAAAAAAACATTCTACCACTAAAAGCTGCTAAAGTGGAATGGGTTGTCTGATGAGGCAGTAAGTTCCAAGTCATTTAAAGTGCTTGAGCTGATAAATCATCTTAGTGGGTTTTGTAAAGGGATTTATGCATTAGAAAAAGAGTAGATTGCATTTGAGGTCTCATTCAACCTTGAGATTCTGAGTCCAGATAGATCCTTTTAAAAATAAAAT
>PVIY010052220.1:0-15294 GCA_004026745.1 Myrmecophaga tridactyla
ACTAAATACCCTATTACTACATTGCTAGAAGCCAAGTGGTTCATGTGAATACATCACAATTTACTCACCCACTTTCCTGCAGTTGTGCCTTTAGAGCATGCTGCCATTAGTGTTTGTATATACGCCTCTCATTGTACGTGTGCAAGAGTTTCTTTAGAGTATATGCCTAGGAATGAAATTGCTAGGTCATAGGGGACATGAATACTCAGCTTTAGGGAGGAAACTTTTACAGAGTGCTTGAAGCACTTTCTACCCCCAAGATCCTGTGGATGCCCAGGATCAACAACACTTGGGGTCTCCAGGCCCCCTCATTTTCACAAATCAAATGGATGGAAGGAGGTATCTCATGATTTTGAATTGCATTTCACAGGTTAATGGTATTGGATATCTAGCATGTGTTTATTGGTTATGTAAATCTCTTGTGTAATGTCTGTTTATGTCTTTTTTTCTATGGAGTTATTTGTGCTTGGATTATCTATTGTGATTTCTTCTCTGAGTTTGTAACGTGCATTTTCAGTTTTTTGAAGGTGTCTTTTGATAATCAAAAGCTGTTAGTTTTAATATAGTCAAATTCATCAGTCTTTTTCTTTTAGTCAGTGCTGTTTTTTTTGTCTTAATAAACCTTTCATTACCCTAAGGTTTAAAGGATTATTTATCTATATTTATTAAAAGTCTAAAATTTTGTTTTTGACATATAAGTCTGTCATGGTCAGGTTCATGTGTCATCTTGGCCAAGTGGTGGTGCCCGTTTGTCTGTTTGTCTAAGTGCTGGCCTATCTGTTGCTATGAGGATATTTCACAGAATTAAATCATGATCACATTGGCTGTATCCATAGCTGATTCCATCTGTAATCAGCCAAGGGGAGTGTCTTCTGCAATGAGTGATATTTAATCTAATCACTGGGGGACTTTTAAGGAGGATTCAGAAGAGACCGTCCCTCTTCCTGCTTCAGCTGGCAAGCCTCTCCTGTGGAGCTTGTCCAGACCCTTCAGCAGAATCGTCAGCTTCACAGCCTGCCATATGGATTTTGGACTCTACGTTCCAATGGGTACGTGAGACAGTTTTATAAATTTTATATCTACAGCTATTTCCTGCTGATTCTATTTCTCTAGAGAACCCTAGCTAATACAAAGTCCTAATCCATGTGGAGTTGATATCTATGTATGGTGTGAGGTCAGGTTCATATTTTGTCTTTGTCCACATGGATAACCACATTTTTCAGTCATTTCTTGAAACATCCTTTCTTTAACCCATATCTTTACCTCATATCCTGTATGTGTGTGGGTCTGTCTCTTCCACTGGTGAATTTGTACATCCCTGAGTGGATGCGGCTCTGTCTTAATCACCACATCTTTATCTCTGGTTGGGTAACTTAACCCTTCTGCTCATTTTCATATGTGCCCTGGCTCTTCTGGCCTCATTATCACCTATAAAGGTTTCACAATTGTCTTATCAAGCTCCATAAAAAGACCCTGTTGAGCTTTTGGTTAGAATTGCACTGAATTCATATAACAATTTGAGAGGAATTGACAAATTGATGAAATTACATCTTCCTATTTATGAACATGATATATCTCTCCATTTGTTTAAATCTTTAAGTGTTATAATTTTCCCTATAGAGATCTTACGTATCTTTTATTGTATTTATTTTTAGTTACTTGGTGTATAGCTACTACTTCACATGTTGTCATCTCTATAAATAAATTTTTTCAATGCTTACTCCTGGTATATAGAATGCTATGCTTCCTTTTATGGATCAATTTCTATATAACTACATTTTTAAATTCTCATTATTTCTAACAATCTATATCTATACCCTTTTGATTTTTCTATATAAATATATCATGTGCAAATAGTTTTATATCTTCCATTCCAATCTTGTTATCTCTAATTTCTTTGTCTTTTTGTAGTGGCCAGAGCTTCCTATCAATATTGGGGATTATTGTCTAATTTTTCATCTTAAAAAAGGGGACGTTTCTAATATTTCCTTGTGTTTGATGACATTTGCTGTCTTTATAAACTATTATAATATGAATACGGAAGTATAACACTGTAGCATGTTAAAGATGTTTCTTTATACTTCTGACTTGCTGAGTATCACTTATTATGAATGTAAATTAAATTTTCTAAAAAAATTTTTGCATCTATAAGATTACATTAAGATTTTTCTCTTTGATTCTGTTAAAGATGTGTATAACATCTACTGATTTTTTAATGTTAAGCCAACCTTGCATTCGAGGAATGAACCTAACTTGGTTTTATATAGTATCCTTTTGATATATGGCTGTATTTGATTTGTTGCCTGTAGTTAAAGTTCATTCTCAGCCATGATTTATTCATTCATGCTACCATTGCTAGATATTTATTTAGATTGTTTCTAATTTAGGCTATTACAAATTGTGCTTCTATGAATGCTCTTGAACATTTCTTTGGTAAACAGATATGCACGTCTCTGTATAAATGGAATTGTTGGGTCATAAATTCAGCTTTGGTAGACATTTCCAAGAGATTTCCCAAATGGTTGTGCCACTTACAACCCTCCACGGTATATAAGTGTTAGAGTTGTTCCAAACTCTTGTCAACACTAGCTACTTTCTGTCTTTTTAACCATTCTAATAGATGAGTAATGGATTCCATCATGGTATGAATTTGCATTTCCCTAATGTCTAGTGAAGATGAGTGTCTTTTCACATTTATGGCCTAGCTGAACATACTCTTGCAAATTGTTGTTAAAGTGTTTTGTCCATTTTTCTATTTGGAAAAATTTTTCTATTGGTCTATTCTTAGTCACTTTGTTAGGAGTTTTTATGTATTCTGGACACAAGTCCTTTGGTGAATACAATATTGCAAATATCTTTTACTTCTCTATGGTTTGCCTTTCACTGTCTTAATAGTATCATTTAATGCACAGAAACTGTTAATTTTAATATAGTCCAATATACGTTCTTCTTTTATTATTAGAATTTTTGTGCTGTGTTTAAAGAATCTTTGCCTTACTAAAAGTCAACAAAATTGTTACTTCTGTTTTCTTCTAAACATTACATTATTTCACTTTTCACAGATAGAGCTATATTCCTTCTAGAATTTTCTGTGTGATGTAAGTTTAAAGATTCATTGTTTTTCCATATGAAGATCCAGCTGATCAAGCGTGGTATATTGAAGAGACTGTGTTTTCCTCGCCTTGCTGCACCATTGTCATAAAACGGGGTGATAAACATGTGGGGTTGGCTTCTGGACTGTACTCCAATTGTCTGACTGTCTACCTTTGTTTACTAGTCAGGTTTCTGCAGCGGTGATGCTACGTAACAAAGAGCCCCAACCTCAGTGGCTACAGCAACAAGCACTTATTCCTTATGGTCTTTGGTCAGCTGTGGTCTGCTGAGTTCCATTGAGGCAGGCCGCACTTAGTCCCGGGCTGCAGGTTGGACTCAGGTCTGCTCCACAGATCTCCATCTCTGGAGCCAGTGGCTCCTAGGGCCTCCTCTCCACATGGCTTTCTGTCTACAGACAGTGCACGAACCACCTTTAAGTCAGTGTTTGGGGAGAGGCTCTGCTCCGGGGGCAGAGAGGAGAGGAGCAGCTGTCCTCTGGACAGTAATCTAATGCAGGGCAGTCCCACCTCTTCCCTCCTGCGGGCAAAACCCATGCACCTCCCGCCTCCCAGTCACGAAAACTTAGGGTCCTCCATCTGCTCAGGGTACCTCCTCATCTGGGTAGCTGTGAACCAAAAAGATGAGTCATCAGGCCTGGGACCTGATGCTACTGTCCTTTCAAGTGATGGAGGTAGCCTGTCACTGTTCGGTGGACATGAACAGAAGACAAAGGCTCCTGGGTCAGAGGTGATGCACTTATACCCAGCCTGATTCACTTGGGCCTCACCTTAACCACAGTGACATCTTGAAGGTATCTAGCTACGATGGGTCCACACCCACAGGAATTGATTGAGCTTAGGAACATGTTCTTCTGGGGTTTGCAGCTCCAGGCCACCACAGAGGTAGTCACATTGTTTTAAGTTGACTTTTTTTTGTATGCTGTGTGGCGGGGTCACATTTCATTCTTTTCCCATGTGAATTTCCCTTTATTGCAGCACCATTTGTTGAATATTTGTTTTGTTGGGTTTTCGTTTGTTTGTTTGGAAAGAACATGGGCTGGGAATCAAGGCTGCGTCTCCCACATGGCAGATGAGAGTTCTACCAGTGAACTACCATTGCTCTGCCTTAAGCTGACTTTTGAAGAGGCCCTTTCAGTGCTGGAAAATGCCACGTGCCTTAGACTGGACACTCACTGGGTGCTGAGACATTCACGGGCAAGGAGGCAGCATAAGGCTCAGGCACAGAACCAAGGGTGATGAGCCTGGCATGGGCAAAGGGAAGGGCCTTCATTGTCAGCCTTCCTGTCTCCATTTGGTGGAATGGCTGTCGAATACCTTGACTGTCAGCCCCCAGCTGGGTGGCTGTGCAATAAAAGAGTCATCATTGGTGGATTATAGCTCATCGGTTGGCAGACCATAGCCTGTGGGCAAACCTGACCCACAGCCTGTTTTCAAATGGGGATTTCACCAAGTGAATTTTACATTTTTAAAAGGTTGCAAAAAACGAGGAATAATATGTGACAGACCACGTGTGGTTCACAAAGCCTGAAATATGATTACTGAGTTGGAACAGGTCTCCCCCTGCCCATAGCGGTCAGGTTCTCCTGTTTGGGACCAAACCCCCCCAGGGTGAGGCATGCAGGAACACGAGCTCTTGGGAGCAGGTTAATAGCTGCCCTTAGATTAAGGGTGGGGGTGCTTGGTAGCAGGTGCTGTTGGACAAGAGGTGGCAGCCCTTACTCTAAGCTGGGTTTCATCCTCCAGGAATTCCATGTGGTATCTGCAGGACCACCCAGAGGCAACAGGAAGCAAGTCAGAGGGACCAAGTACAGGTGTCCGCATCCCCTCCACTTATGGCAGCCCCCCAGGGTACATCCCACAGCTGGGAGAGTGCAAGCATATGACACATGATGTCTGTTACACGCTCAGATAGAAGCTGAGTGGACCCAAGGGCCACCCATGAGAACACTTTAACTTCCCTTCTCCACTGGACCCCCATCCACAGCCCAACAGCTGAGGGAGTTGGCTACAAGCACAAGTTAGGGACTGCAGCAACGCTGTGCAATTGGGTTCTTTGCTGTCTGGGAGTCTGGGGATGCTGGTGGGAGGGGGGATGGCAGGGACAGTGAGGAGGAACCTTTTCGTCTCCTCTGGCCCCTCACCCTTGGCTATGTGCCTGAGCCTTATGCCACCTCCTTTCCTGTGAACGTCTCAGCGCCCAGTGAGTGCCCAGCCAAGTCCTCCCTTTTTCTACTCCCTTCCCCCCCTCGCCCCCCACTGAGTTTTGCCTGTAGTCCTTGCCTCTTTCAGCTATCTCTGTTCCAGCTCTCTGACCTCAGCACCCGGCCAATCAGGCAGACACGCGGCTGGCTCTGAATTCACTTTTGGTTTTGAGTGGCCCCTGCCATGACTCATCCCAGCAATTTTCTAATGTTTTGGTTGGGCCAAAGCTCAGCATCAGATAGCAAGGTCCCCGTGGCTGACATCACTTGTTTCCACTCTGGCCACACTGGGCCCAGGACTTGGCCGCTGGTCGTGTAACATCCACCTCTCCCATCCAGAGGAGAAGGAGCTATAGCCGCGGCACCTGCTGGGTGCTGGTTTCAGGTATACGTCCTACTGCTGAGCCTCTAAATGGAACTCAACTCCAGCTCATTAACAGGACACTGGGGTCCTGCGCCCCTTACCCAACACTCTGGTGAGCATGTTTCTATTGGATCCTAGGCAGCCTTCCCACACCCCTGAACCAGACAACAACCTTAGTCCTTCTCTTCCAGAAAGCCACGTCCCTGCCGAAACCCCACCCTCATCACCCAGACTCCTGGGACTGGGATTTGCTTCCTCCTTCCCAGGCCACTAACGTAGCCCATTACTGTTTGTGGCGGACATGAGCTTCTGGGTCAGAGGCAGTGGACTCAATCACAGGACAGCAGGTAGCACTCCAGGTCCCCAAGGGCCATGACATGTGGCCCAGATGGACCCTACATGTCACAGCTGAGGAACGTGGTGCCTCAGGGCTCACCCCACTCCTCAAAGTTGCCTGTGATATGCACAACCCTGAGAAATGATCTTGGTGCAGTGCTCAGGCCCTTGGATTCAGTGCTTGCAGAAAGGTGCAGGAGCATGCAGGGAGCCCAGGAGGTCAGATTCTCCCAACATAAGGTAGCTGTGTGTGCACATGCACACATATGAACACGCACATGCATGTACACAGAAGTGCACACACAAGCACATGTGTGCATGCCCACACAAGTGTACATGCACACACAAGCATACACATGCACAAATGCACTCATACACAAGTATGCACACACATAATCACACATGCACAGATGCAAATACACAATATATACACACAACATATAGTGGTGGAACAGAGGAAGGGTAACTGCAATAAACCCGCAAGTACAAAGTGAAACCATGGGAGACACAAAAGTGGCTCATAGCAATTCTGAAATCCCAGCGGGCACGTGTGCCCCCTTCTCAGGGGCAGGGACTATGTCTTGATTATGCTCCTGTTCTGCCCCCAATCCGTTCTTCTCAGTGAGTCCTGTCTCTGTCCTCTGGGAGGTCCTTCCCCCACCCCCACATACACTTAGGGGCCAGGAGGTCTTCTATGACTCAAACAAGCACTCTCTTTTAGTCCAGGCTGGCAGTACTTTTGCTGATATAATTATTTCAAACAAAATTTAAATGTATTTGATTCCAGTGTACCTAAGTCCACACCCACAATACTTTTCAAGACCTGCTCCTATCTCTAACTGTATTAGTTACTTTGAGAACACCAGGCTTCTGTGGGGTGGAATGTTTAGTCTTCTTAAGTGGAGCCATTTGTCTCACTAATGGGCTGAGAAGCATACACTGGACTCTGTTAGCAAAGGGTGAGGCAGCAGCTCTCGACTGGGTCACTGACCTGAGGCCGAGTCCTCATGGGCCTTCCCCCTGAAAGTATTCTCCCTTCCTCCACCCCCGCCATTCTGGTGTGTCTGGGTTCTGTCTGGGCTCCCATGAGCCCTCCTGGTCATGCCCGCTCTTTGTGTGCTCCCCTTTCTTGGAGTCCCATGTTGCTGACCCCCAGCCGGCAACTTCCCCTGCCTCAGCCAGCCCTCCAGCCTGGGGCCATTTCTGCTACAGGCAGTGGTGTCTTCAACATCATTTACATTTACCCTCATCAACTCTCGGTGGGAGAGGCCAGAGAGTCTAACGTGAAATTCTCCAGAAGAAGGAGGGAGGTTTGTCCTTCTTTTTCACCCATTTTCTAAATACACCTGCTCACACCCAACACAAGACCATTAGGTAGATGAGCTGCTTCCTGAGTTGCTGCAGGCCACAGTCTACCCTCACCTGCTCAGGTCCCTTTTTTTCGCCTCCCCACCTGCCCGCTGCCCACAGAGCCAGTGCCACAGGTGTAGGTGGCTGTCCCCACCGCGCTGACGTGCCAATTCCTATAGATAAGGCAGGGTTCTCCTGCCAGGTCACACTCAGCAGAAACTCAGATGCTCAGTGCTCACAGCAAGCCCTGCTCAGGAGCCTACAGTCAGCTGTGGCTGCGTGCACGTGTGGGGTTGCTGGTCCTGCTTGAGCTCCCCCCCACCCCCACCCCTCAGAGTTCCAGCCAGCTACCCGGGAGCACTTGCTCCAGGCCCCGTGGCTGCCAGAGGTGCATTTGCTCAGTGAGCCAACCTCGATGATGCCATGAAAACTTTGCCTGGAAGGTCCCTGGGCTGCCACGGGTCACTCAGCCAAGTCTGGTCAGTGGCCCAGGGAACACACTCCCCACAGGGGCTAGTATTGGCCCTTTGTGTTGCCATATATATTTCAGAATCACCTCGTCTACTTAGGAAAAAAAAAAGATGCTGGCATTTTGATCGGGATCACATTGGATCTGCACATCAATTTTCTCAGTCGCGTCTTGTGCTTTTCAGGGTAGAGGTCTGGCTCCTCCATTCCTTTTTCCCCGGAGACATTTGGTGGTGGTTAAAGGCCATGCCAAATGGCATCTTTATTCTATGATATAGTAAGGCACAATTTACTTTCAGTGAGTGTGACTCTTAAGTATGCTTAGCTTGATGGGTTTACATCTTGTACCCCCCAGATCAAGGGCACTTCTTACTCTAGAAGATTCCTTTCCAGTCCCCTCACCCCCAGCACAAGCACTTTTTTGACATATCTTTGGAGATTACTTTGGATGGCTCTTGTACACTCAGTGAGATCACAGTGCTTATCTTCTGGGTCTGTTTTTTTTTCACCTTGAGATACAGTTGTTGTGTGTACTTAGAGTGGGTTCTTGTTTATTGTTGCATTATATTCAGAATTTCACTACCCAGTCTGATGTTGATGGAAATTTGGGTTTCTTCCAATTTAGGGCTATTGTCATAAATGAAGTTGCACTGATCATGGTTAAGCAAGGCTTTCTGTGGATTTGCGTTCAGTTCTTTGGGCATGTGCCTAGAAGTGACACTGCTAGGTTACAGAGAATGCGCATGTTCTGCTTTAGTACAGAATGCCCAAGAACTTTCCAAAGTGCTTGTGGTACTTCACACTCCTACCAGCAGTGTCTGATCCACATCCTCACCAACACTTAGCATTGTGAGACTCAGTAATTTCAGCCATTCCCTTAGATAGGTAGTGGTGTATCATCGTGGTTTTGCTTTGTATTTCCTTTATGATTAATCATACTGAGAAACTTTTCATGTGTTTGTTGGCTATTCAGATATCTGTCTTTGGGGACTGCCTGTTTATCTTTTTCCTATTTTTAAATTGGGTTGTCTGTCTTTGTGTTATTTACTTGTAGTGCTTTTTATAGATTTTGTACATTTTTGTCAGATACGTGTATTGGGACTATTTTGTCTGTCTGTGCTTACCCTTTTCACTTTTTAAATTATGCCTATTGAAGAGTATAAGTATTTTATGAAAAAGGGGGTCACTTTTTCCCTTTTGTGGCTAATGCTTTCTGTGTCCTCTCTGAAATATCTTTGCCTACCCCCAAGTTGCAGAGATGTCCACCTGTGTCTCCTTCTGGAAGCCTTCTGGCTTTGACATTCACATTTTGGTGTGTGACCCACCTAGAGCTGGCTTTTGTGTATGGTATGAGGGGAGTGGCACAAAGTCCATTTTGTTGTCATCTACATATCCCGTTATTCCAGCACCAGTTATTGGAAAGACTTTTTTTCCTCCCACTGAATTGCTTTGGTGGGAGAAATGGACTTTGTTAAACAGAAATGGACTTTGTCAAACAGAAATGGACTCTCCAGATTCTCAATTCTGTTCCATTGATCTAATTACCTATCTTTATGCTAATACCACACTGTCTTACTGTAGATTTGAAATAAGTTTTGAATTTTGTTTCTTATATAGGATTACCTGGGTTTTATATATCTTTTTTAAATGTTTTATTATTGTGAAATATAACATATATACAGAAAAAAGAAAGAAAAAGCAATAATTTTCAAAGTACATTTTAACAAGGAGTTACAAAATAGATTTCAGAGTTTGTTATGGGCTACCATTCCACTATTTCAAATTTTTCCTTCTAGCTGCTCTGAAATACTGGAGGCTAAGAGAAATACCAATACAGTAGTTCAGCAGTCACACTCATTTGTCCAATCCTGTTTTCTCTGTTATAACTCCTCCTTCTTTGATCCTTCTCGCAATCCTTAGAGATATTTGGGCTATACTCATTCTAACTTTTTCATGTTGAGAAGAGGTGTTGACAATAAAGGATAGAGGAGTGTAAGTAGTTGATAGTCTTAAAGAAGCTGGCCCCTCTGGGTCTCAGGATTTATCTGGCCTGGGAACCCTCTGGAGGTTGTAGATTTCAAGAAAGCAAACTTAGTACATGAAACTTTTTATAGAGTCTCCATTAGAACCCTAGGTGTT
Organism: Myrmecophaga tridactyla; assembly: GCA_004026745.1. Taxonomy (NCBI): domain Eukaryota; kingdom Metazoa; phylum Chordata; class Mammalia; order Pilosa; family Myrmecophagidae; genus Myrmecophaga; species Myrmecophaga tridactyla. The sequence goes on from PVIY010052220.1 coordinate 9,972, forward strand.
CTTAAGAGTTAACAGGAATGGTTTCGGTTGGAGGTTGGCAAACCGTGGTAATTAGCAATATCTAGCTGAAGCTTACAGAAGAATAGCCTCCACAATAGCCTCTCGACTCTATTTGATCTCTCTTAGCCACTGATAGCCTATTTGTTACATTTCTTTTCCACCTTTTCGTCAGAAAGGCATTGTCAATTCCACAGTGTCAGGGCCAGACTCATCACTGGGAGACATGTTTCATGTTGTCAGAGAGATTTTCACTCCTGGATGTCATGTTCCATGTAGGGGAGGAAGGTACTAATTTTCCTTGCACAGTTGGGCTTACAGACAGAGAGGCCACATGTGAGCAACAAAAGAGGTTTCCTGGAAGCAACTCTTAGGCCTCATTATGAACAGTCTTAGCTGCTCCCCTACAGAAATAAATTTTATAAGGGCAAGCCTCAAAATCAAGGGCTTAACCTATTTTTTTTTTTTGGAATCCCCAAGATTTAAGCGGGTATCCAGAGTTTCCCATTTCATTTATCTCTGCTTTAATCTTTATTTCTTTTCTTCTGTTCTTTCTCTAATTTCTCCAGGTAAGAAGTTAAGCCCTTGATTTTTACTTGTTCTTATTTTTCAATATAGGTATTTAGGGCAATAAATTTCTGTCTCAGCACTGCCTTTGCTGCATCCCATAAGTTTTGATATGTTGTATTCTCATTTCACTTGTCTCCAGATATTTACTGATATCTCTAACTGATATCTCTAACAGTATTCTCTGACCCACTCATTATTTAAGAGTGTGTTGTTTAATCTCCATTTATTTGTGAAAGTTCCAGTTCTTTGATGGTTAATTTCCAGCTTCATTCCATTGTGGTCAGAGAAAGTGCTTTCAATAATTTCAATTTTATTAAATTTATAAAGATTCAGTTTGTGTCCCAGGAGATGATCATTCCTGGAGAATGTTCCATGGACACTAGAAAAGAATGTAAATCCTGGTGTTTTGGGGTATAACAACCTATTAGTTCTAATTCCCTTATTGCATTGTTTACATTCTCTATTTCCTTGTTGAACCTCTGTCTAGTTGTTCTATCTATAGTGGAGAGTGGTGTATTGAAGTCTCCCACTATTATTGCTGAAATGTCTATTGCTCCCTTCAGTTTTGCCAATGTTTATCTTACGTACCTTGGAGCTTTTTTATTGAGAGCATAAACATTTAAAGTCTATTTTCTGTGATTTTAGTATAGCTACTCCTGTTTTCTTTTGGTAACAGCCTGCATGGAACATCTTTTTTTCCATCCTTTCATTTTCAATCTATTTGTATCCTTGGGTCTAAGAGGAGCCTCTTATAAACAGCATATAGATAGATATTTTTTAATCCATTCTGCCAATGTGTGTCTTTTGATTGATAAATTTAGTCCATTAACATTCAAACTTTTTAATGTAAAAGCAATTCTTGAATCTACCATCTTATCCTTTAGTTTTTATTTGTCAGATATATATTCTTTTCCCTTTCTCTCTTTTTTCCTTTAAATTACCCTTACTTGTACTCTTTAGTTCTGTGCCCTCCTCCAGACTTCTCTCTCCAGTCTTTTTTTTCAGCTGAAAGGACTACCTTTAGTATTTCTTGTAGAGCTGGTCTCTTGATGACACATTATCTCAGCCTTTGCTTGTCTGAGAAAATTTTCTTTCCCTCACTTTCAAGGGACAGCTTGGCTGGATAAAGAATTCTTGGCTGGAAGCCTTTCTCATTCAGGATCTTAAGTATATTGTACCAATACCTTCTTGTTTCCATGGTGCCTGTTGAGTAGTCTGAAGTCAGTTTTACATGGTTTCCCTTACATGTAGTAGATCACTTTTCTCTTGCTGTTTTCAGGACTTTCTGTTTCTCTTCAACATTTAACAGTTTGATTAGTATGTGTCCTGGAGTAGGTTTGTTTGGATTTATTCTATTTGTGATTCATTGGGCCTCTTTGATTTGCATATCTATGTCTTCTATTAAGGTTGGGAAATTTTCCCTGATTTTATCTTCAACTAACTTTCCCAGCTCTTTATCTTCTCTTCCCCTTCTGGGACACTGATGATTCTTATACTTGTGTGCTTCATGTTGTCCATCATTTCCCTGAGATCCAGTTCCATTTTTTCCACCTTTATTGCCATTTGTTCTGTTGTGTGTTTGCTTGCTTGTTCTTACTTCTGCTTCATTGAATCTGGTATCCAGTGTCTCTAGTATATTTCTAATTTGATCTACACTATCTTTCATCTCTGCAAGATCTGCTATTATTCTTTTAAATTCTTCTATTTTATTCTTTTTGATGCTATTGTAAATGAAATTGTTTTGCTTTCCATTTTTGGTTGTTTATTGCTAATGTATAGAAATAACACTGATTTTTGCAATTTGATTTTGTATACTGCAACTTTGCAGAATTTGCTTATTAGTTCTAACAGTTTTTTGTCAATTCTTTTGGGTTTATATATATAAGATCCAGTTGTCTGTTCACAGAGATCATTTTACTTCTTCCTTTCACATTTGGATGCCTTTTATTTCTATTTTGTTGCCCAATTGCTCTGGCTATACTTCAGTAATATATTGAGGAGAAGTGGCAAAAGTGAGCATCCTACTCTTATTCCTGGTATTGAGGTGGGGGGAGGTTCAGTCTTTCACCAAGACTATGATAATAGCTGTGGGTTTTTCATATATGGCCTTTATCATGTTGAAGAAATTCCCTTCTATTCCTAGTTTATTGGGTTTTTTTAATGAAAGGGTGTTAGATTTTGTTAAATGCTATTTCTGTGTCAATTGAGATGATCATGTGGGTATTTTCCTTCATTCTCTCAATGTATTGTATCGCACTGATTTATTCTGATATGTTGACTCCTCCTTGCATTCCAGGAACAAATCTCACTTGGTCAAGGTGTGTCATACTTTTAAAATGCTGCTGAATTCAGCTTATATTTTGTTGAGGATTTTTGCATCAATATTCATAAGAGATGTTGGTCTGTAATTCTCTTTTCATGTCTTTGCATGGCTTTGGTATCAGGGTAATGCTGGCTTTATAAAATGAGTTAGGTCATGTTCCTGCCTGTTCACTTTTGAGAAAGAGTTTGAGAAATGGTGTCAATTCTTCTTTGAATGCTAGGTAGACTTCACCAGTGAAGCCATCTGGTCTTGGGCTTTACTTTGTTGGCAGATAGTTGGTTATGAATTCAATCTCATTACTTTCTATTGTCTAATTAGATTTTGTATTTATTCTTCAGTCAGCTTTGTTACTTCATGTGTTTCTAGGAATTTTTCCATTTCATCTAAGTCATCCAACTTATTGACATACAGTTCCTCAGAGTATTATCTTATAATCCTTTTTATTTTTGCAAAATTGGTAATAATGTCCTCATTTTCATTTCAAATTTTATTAATTTGAGTCTTCTCTCTTTTTTTCTCAGTCAATTTAGCTGAAGTTTTGTCAACTTTGTTACTCTTTTCACAGAACCAACTTTAGTTTTGTTGACTGTATTATACATACACATATACCGTTATATATGCAATGTATAATATACTGTATACCCACGTACATACACACATTGCTGAGACTGTTCTCCTTCACTTAAAGTCAAATGATTGTGGACGCTAATCCCATATATGAAATACCTTCACAGTAACATCTAGGCCAGTGTTTGATCAAACAACTGGAGACCATGACCTAGACAAGTTGACACATGGAATCAAACACATTGTTTTTCTGTATTTTTTCTATTCTGTTTCATTTCTCTACACTCTAATTTTTTATTATTTCCTTCCTCTGTTAGCTTTGAGTTTAGATTTTTTCTGCTTTTTCTAGTTCCTTAAGTTGTACAGTTAGGTTACTGACTGGAAATCTTTCTTCTTTTTCAGTGTAGGTGTTTCAGCTATAAATTTCCATTTAGTACTGCTTTCCCTGTATCCCATAAGTTTTGATATGTTTTGTTTTCATTTTCCATTCATCTCAAGCTATTTTCCAATTTCCATGGAAAAACACATTGATTGTTTAATTTCCACATATTTGTGAATTTTCCAGTTTTTCTTTTGTTATTGGTTTCTAATTTCATTCCATTGTAATCAGAAAAGATAGTTTGTATGATTTCAATATTTTAAAATTTTATTGAGATTTGTTTGGGAGCCTAACATATGGTCTATCTTACAGAATAATCCATGAACTGCACTTGAGAAGAATGTGTATTCTGCTGTGATTGGATGGAGTGTTCTATGGATCTGTCAGTTCTAATTAGCTTACAGTGCTGTCCAAGCCCTCTATTTCCTTATTAGTCTTCTTTCTGGTTGTTTGATACATTACCAAGAGCAGGCTATGAAGTCTCTAGCTATGCTACCAAATTTTGCTTCATATATTTTGGGGCTCTGTTGTTAGTGTCGTGTTTGTTTATAATTGTTATATCTTCTTGCTGGATTGTATATTTTATCAATATATAATGTCATTCTTTGTCTCTTGTAACCTTTTTGACTTAAAGTCTTTTTTAGCTGACAATGGTATAGCCACCCCAGCTCTTTTAGTTAGTATTTGCATGGAACATCTTTTTCCATACTTCTACCTTCAACCTCTTTCTGTCTTTGTATCTACAGTGAGAATCTTGTAGACAGCATACAAATGATGTTTTTTTTTTTTATCCAATCTGCCAATCTCTGCCTTTTAATAGGGGAGTTTAATCCATGTAATTTAAAGTGGTTACTGATAAGGAAGGATTTACTTTTCCCATTTAGCTATTTGTTTTCTATATGTCTTATACGTTTTTGCTCCTGAATTTCTCCATCACTTCCTCTTTTTTTGTATTTAGTTGATTTTTTTTTTGTAGTGAATCTTTTGATTCCCTCATTCTTTCCTTTACCTTTTATATTTTTACTTATTTTCTTAGTGGTTACCTTGGGGATTACAATTACCATCTTAAACTTGTAACAACCTAGTTTGAATACTACCAACCAAGCTTCAGTAGGGTAGTCATATTCTCCTCCTATACATCCCCATTCTTCTCTCTTTATATTGCTATTGTCTCAGATTACATTTTTAGACATTGTGGTCCCATTAACATAGATTTATAATTATTTATGCATTTGCCTTTTAAATCATGTGGGGGAAAAAAAGAAGCCTAACAAACCAAGACTAAAATAAAAATGGCTTTTTAATTTACTTATGTAATTCCTTTATTTTCTCTTATAGCTTCAAGTTACTGTCTTGTGTCCTTTCATTTCAGGCTGAAGGACTCCCTTTAGCAGTTCTTATAGACCAGGTCTACTGGCAATGAATTCTCTCAGCTTTTGTTTATCTGGAAACGTCTTAATTTCTCTTTCATTGATGTGAATTATTGG
>PVIY010052221.1:0-15297 GCA_004026745.1 Myrmecophaga tridactyla
GTGGAACTGTCATCCTCAAAGCCCCAGAGAATTCTGCCAGAGGATTTTCCCAAACACTCTCCTCAGCTCAGCACAGACTGGCTCCCCATCCATGCAGAAGAGTTTGTTATTTCAGGCCTGGGGTTCTCAGGTCCTTCTCTTCTCTCCTTCTCCCCCAGTGACTTTGAGATTTTAACTCCCTCCATCTGCTCCTTCCCTTCTCTGTCAAATATAACTCAAGTGAGGTCAATGATCTGAGGAGCATTGGGGAGAGCATGGATGGGTCACCATGGAGACCCTGGGTGTTGCCATGATCAGAGGCTCTCAAAGCATCCCAAGAGAACCCTCTGTTCCATGACACAGGTTAACATTGGGTTAAATGGAAAGGGAAACCACCCCTTATGCATCTTAGGTTCCAGGTCAACTAGGGAATGGGCAGAGGGCTGTCTGAATGCACATGAGTCTAACCTTCACTGACCATCTGGACCATCCTGGGGGCATCTGTATGAGCTGAGCAGCTCTGATATATCATCTAAGCTAATACCTGGAAATTCTCACTCACCACATCTCTGAAATTCTTCCATTATGAGGCCACATCACATGTGAACTGGTTTTGACCCTTGACTCCTGTTATTTTGCCTCTGAACTTTCAGGCCATTGAGAACACAGACTCTTCCCCATGGAGGATGGATGTAGCTTGTTCCCCACTCACTTCTGAATCTCCACCTGGACAAGGACCCCCTGGGCTTCCAGCTGACAGTACAGAGTAGCCCCCTGGGGTCAGCAGAGTCATCTGGCAAAACCCCTGGGATGGGACCCTCAGCATTGGGGAGATTCTGACCTGCAGGGAAGGTTAGTGATAGTGACCTCAGACCTGAAGGAGCAGGTTCCTGTTTCTACACAACAAGTCCTTGAAAGTGACATACAAATCCTCCTGCCTTTGAGAGTCTCCTGTCTGGCTATTCAAGATGCTGCTTCTTTCTCTGTACACAAGGGTAGGCATTCACTTCCCCTCCCAGCCCATCTGGATGTAGTAAATCAGTGTAACTGTCCGTAAATGCCCCATCCACCCTGTGGTCCCAAGTTCCCCATTTCCAACCCCTTTGCAGCTGCTTCTTGCTTTCCGCTGACCTATCCAAGGTGCTCACAGCCAAAAGCAGACTCAGTTCTGCCTCAGGACCCCTAGGGGAAGTTGACAGGAATAAGTTTTATTCTGGCTCTACAACATCATATTAGGGTCAGGGGTGCACATTGCCCTGCTCCTAGTGCCCTCCTACTTTCATCTGTGCAAGAGGAGGTGAAAGTCACTGCACTGAGTCCTTAAATGTCAAATAACACATCATACTAAAGTTCCCAAAGATGGAGCTTGGGGAAGACCTGGAATCTGAGCTCCTTCATAAAGTGCTTGTGGGTTTGGGGTGGACACCTCTGGGTCCCATGTGATCCAGGCGAGCAGAGGAAGGGCCTGGGAACAGGGTACTCCCTGCATCACACTGGGACTCCATGGCCACCTCCAGGACAGGACTTAGGACCATCCCATGAAGAGGGATGTCAGATTCCCTGGAAAATGCAGACACATGTCCCCTCTGAGCACTGCGGTGGCCTGGACCACCCATGAGTGATGCCCAGACAAGGCCTGGGGGTAGAAATGAGCCTAGACTCAGGAGACCCACAGTAGGAGGAACTGAGAGGCTAAGGGTGCATGTGCAGGGGCAATCCCTCTCCCTCTCTGTGTCCCTGCAGGCTGAGCCCTACCCTGAAAGCCACAGAGCTCCCTCAACAGACAACCCTGAGCTCAGGTTGATTTGCATAACTGAAGTTCTCCTTGGCCAGGGAAAAGAGAGGACTGAGGGAATGCTTCCCACCACTGGGGACTCAGGGAGCAGATCTGGGGCCACCTCCACCATGGCTTGGACCCCTCTCCTCCTCACCCTCCTGGCTCACTGCACAGGGGCTGACCCCAGGGTCACCCATTGTTCAGTGCTTTGCTCCCTGGGTTGTGAGCCCCAGAGGACACTACACTTGCCAAGAGAAAGGGTGGATTACTATAATTCCATCAAAGGCTCCTTCCACCAGTGGAGCCCTGGGCCATTGTCTCAGGGGCTGATATGAGGGGCTGCCATGTTGGGTCCCAGAATCCTGGAGATCAAACCAACAAGGCACGTTCAGCAATCTCCAAGGGATGAGCCCCTCAATGCCATCTACCTCCCCTTTTCTCTCTTGCAGACTCCATGACCTCCTACACACTGACCCAGCCACGTTCAGTGTTAGTGGCCATGGGAAAGATGACCAGGTTAACCTGCTCTGGAGATGGCATTGGGGGTAAATGCTTGTTTTGGTACCAGCAGCAGCCAGTCCAGGCCCCTGAGCTGGTCTTATATTGAGATAGCAACCAGCCCTTGGGGAACCCTGACTGATTCTCTGGCTCCAGTTCAGGGAACATGGCCACCCTGACAATCAGAGGGCTTGAGGCCGAGGCTGAGGCTATTATTGTCAGGTGTGGGATAGTGACATCAGCACCATCTTCAGTGACACAGGTAGATGGGGAAGTGAGACAAAAACTCATTCCCCTATCTTGGTCTCCCTTTCCCTCAAGCCCCAGGAGGACTAAGAACACACAGCATTTCATCTCTTAACTTCTGTGTCTAATTTGTCTTCTTATAAAGGACTATAGTAAGGGGATTAAGAACCAGCTTGAATGGGATGGGTCACATCTCAATTGAAATAAACTTATCACAATTCCCAGCTAAAATAGGTCTGCAAGTTGAGGAGTGGATTAAAAGAACATGGCATCAGTTTGTTCCACTGTAAACTTCCCAGGTCACTTTGAATGATCAACTCTCAGTTTCCAAAGACCATCAAATACCCTGTTGATCGAGCAACAGTAAGTTGATAAGTGTGAAGGGAGAATGTCATTTGACAGAAGGGGGAGGACAGGGGTGGACTCTTATAGGATTTCAGGATATGCATATGAGTGGACTAAGGCAAATCTTTGAAGGGTGAACTGACCTGTATTGAATCCCACCTAAGACTAATAACATGAGCTTGGTCTTGAATGAAATCTTAAGACAGCTTTTGTCTGATGGGTGTACTGTTTACCCAGGTGATAACTTTTACTCAAGTGTGTAAATTATTTATATGGATAATTGATATTCAGTAATATCTGAAGCAAGAGTGATAGATTTATTGGTTTACCAGCTTATACTCCTAAGAAAGATATCCTGGGACTAACAGTTACCTCTTGACACCAGAGGTCTCAGTTCTTAGAACCAATAAATACTCATTCCGGGACTAAAAATGAGAGTGAAAAAGAATGGAGTGATACAGACATACATAGCTCAGCATGCAAGATGAGAAATGCTGCATCTTGTGGTTCTTTCCTGTAGGACCAGTTTTACCCTTTGATGGAAATGGCCACATGGCAGGCCAAGAAGGTTTTGAGGGGCTGGTTCCAGATGGAGAGAACAGGTTGCCTCAAGGTTCACTGCATGGCCACCCACTGTTTCAGGACCTCCCCGCCTTATCCTTCCTGGCTTCTCCCTCCCTCTGCAGGAGATCACCTCCAGGTCCCATGATGCTCTGCTGCCTTCCTCATTCCATACACTCTCCCTCCTCCAGTCCTGGCCATACACCCAAATATTTCCAGCAGAATCTTCCCAGATTCCCTTCCTCTTCTACTTATGTTCATTTGCTGACTCCACTTCTCCATTGTCTTTCCCCATCTTCTGGCTTTGCAAAACCTCATGGCCTGTCCCTCTACACTTTCACAGGTTCCTCTCTCTGCTTCATGCCCAGGCCCCACCCAGGAGGCCAGTAGCAGCGACTCTGTCAGAATCTTATTTCTCCACTCAGCTGCACTGTTACACAGGCCTCACACCACATATCCTCTGAGGACTTCTTGTCCTGGACAGCCAAAGAGAGTCCAGGGGACCTGCCTGATCCTTGGGAAGTCTTCTCCAGTGACCCCTGAAATAGGTCAGTAGGACCCCTTATGAGACATCAGACTACCAAAGCTTCTGATGAGAACTTCTGAAGCCATTCTAGGGTGTTTCATCCTGGCCACCCCACACTCTACCTGATTTAGTCTCCCATATGTATAGAGACCTTTCTGACCCCACTGGTGTTGGACCACTAATCCTTATATCATTTATCATCTGGATTGAATGACTTGGTGTGCTGGTTTGAAATGAAGTATGTGCCCTAGAAAAGCCATGTTTTAATTCTAATCCCATTTTGTAAAGGCAGCCATTTCTTATAATCTTTATTCAGCATTATATGCTTGAAACTGTAATTAGATGATCTCCCTGAAGATATGATTTAATCAACAGTGATTGTTAAACTGGATTAAGTGGAGACATGTCTCCATCAATTTGGGTGGGTCTTGATTAGTTTACTGGAACCCTATAAAACAGGAAACATTTTGGAAAAAGTTGGAGATTCAGAAAGAGCAGAGCAGAACAACATAGCCACAAGAAGCAGAGTCCACCAGCCAGTGACCTTTGGAGATGAAGAAGGAAAATACCTCCAGGGGAGCTTCATGAAACAGGAAGCCAGGAGAGGAAGCTACCAGATGATGCTGTGTTCACCATGTGCCCTTCCATCCAAGAAAGAAACCCTGACCATGTTCACCATGTGCCTTTCCAGATGAGAGAGAAACTGACTGTGTTCGCCATGTGCCCTACCACTTGAGAGAGAAACCCTGAACTTCATTGGCTCTCTTGAGCCAAGGTATCTTTCCTTGGATGCCTTAGATTGGACATTTCTATAGACTTGCTTTAATTGGGACATTATCTCAGCCTTAGAACTGTAAACTGGCAATTTATTAAATTTCCCTTTTTAAAAGCCATTCTGTTTCTGGTATATTGCATTCTGGCAGCTAGCAAACTAGAACACTTGGTGTGCCAAAGAAAAACTCAGATTCAATGTTAACATTGAAAAGAGTTTATTCATTCATTCATTGAATTGTAGTCCTTTTATTGAAATTAAGGTTTCAGAGGAACTGACACAATATTAAAAATGACAACTGCTACAGACAGTATCTGAAGAGTAAAATCAGAAATTCATGTTAATTTGTTTTATTCTTCATAGAAAAAAATTGTTCTATCTCATGACAGCCACTTACACATGGGTCACTCCTGCAGAGGGCAGTGTTGTCATAAAATTGACCTTGAGATGTCTGCACCTGGCTGGAAATGTGATAGAGGCACCTAGTGTGTTAGGACAAGCTATGAAACTGCAGTTTGCAGTCTGAGGACATGGCTTCTACTGTCAAATGGGGGTAACAGCAGTGATGAAGCCCACAGTGACAGAAGCAGAAGGGGAAGTGAAACACAGATGCTGCTCCCCTGAACATGTCCCACTCACCCTCAAACCCCAGGAGGGCTCTAGACAAACAATGGGCAGATCTAGCCCAGTTCACCATGAAGTGAAACCCGAAGACTGTCCTTTCCTTCTAGTTCTCTAAGCAGGCTATTCAGAGCATTTTCCAAGGGTGGGCTTCTAGCTGCCAGACTGGACAGCTTGGGGCTTACTCTGCTGGGCTGTGAGATGGGAAAGAAGCTCTGAAAGGAAGAATAGACAGGATGTGACATCTGCATTGGTTGTTAAGCTCCTGGAATGCAATATATCAAAAATGGGATGGCTTTTAAAAATTAAATTTAAGAAGTTGCAACTTCACATTTCTAAGCCTATAAAAATGTCCTAAGGCAACCAAGGAAAGATAATTCAAGAAAGTCCAATGGGTTTAGAATACCCCTGTCAACAAGGAAGACACTTGGCTGGCATCTGCTGGTGTCTTTGGTTCCTGATTTCAAACAGCTTTTCCAGGGTCATTTTCTTTCTTCATCTCCAAAGGTCTCTGGTGGTGGGGGCTCTGTCACTTCTACTCTCCAAGTGTCTGCACTGGCTCTGTTACTTCTTCACAATGTTTCCCCTTTTAAAGGATACCAGTAAACTAATCAAGACCAACCTTGAAGAGGTGGAATCAAATCTCCATCTAATCAAAAATTCACACCCACAATTGAGCATGCCACATCTCTGTGGAAATGATCTAATCAGAAGTTTCTGCCTTACAGTATTGAATCAGGATTAAAAGAAATGTAGCTGGGGCTATGGTGGGACAGCAGGCAGAGTTCTCACTAGCCATGCCAGAGACCTGGGTTTGATTCCTGGTGCCTGACCATAAAAAATTTAAAAAATGGCAGCTGGTTTCCAGGAAGATGGCAGACAAGAGTGGACTGAGTTCACTTCTGTTCTGTGAAACAAGACGGGAAGAAAACATCAAGGTCTGTGGGTCACAGGATGTGAGTAGTCTAGGAGGGTCTTTAGACAGTTTTTTGGGGGAGGAAGATTGGAGGGGAGTGAGTGGGTCAGGGGACCAGGATCCGCACCAGGCAAGCTGCTGCGCACCAGGGAGGTGGGATTGGAGGGAAGTGACCCTCCTTGGCTCCAGCCTGCACAGCTGCCGGCCAGCCGGGGAAACCTCCCCACATGGTTGCGGTGGGCACCACCAGCAGGGAGCCCAGAGGCCGGTGATCATCCACCGCAAGGCAGGGCTTGGTGTCGGGGGAGGGATCACCTGGTCTGAGGGGGGAATAGTTGGCCACAGTCATGGTGTGTGGCAGGCCCATCAGCGCTGTGCATCAGTCGATCATCTTATCCCCCAGGTGCTGGTTGACTCCCTCCCCTGGTAGACACCCACTGGCTGGCTGCCCTGGTGGAGCAGACCCTTGTTGAGCTCACTGACCTCAAAATAAGGAAATAAAAAAAAAATTCGGTAGGTCATTACTATAGCAATGCAGATATTTGTAAAAACTTTCTACAAAGTTCTTTTGAAATGTTGAGAACATTCACAGTTTTGACAGCTGATCAAATGGTATCTAAGTAAGTTTTTAATACTTAGAATTTAAGAACTTTTCTGTCCACAATCTGTAGCTTTTTCTCTTGTTGCCTTAATTTTAAATTAGTTTACAAAACTTACTGCACAAACACCGGCTTTACAATGATTATATGGATATTTATTTAAATATGCCTATTGGTTAAGCTAACTAAGATATCCAATTTTGGTGGCCCTAGTGTATTTTTTTTTTTTTACTTTTTTATTGTATAATATAACATACATACTAAGCAAAGGAGTAAAAAGTAGTTTTCTAAGTACTTTTCAACAAGTAGCTACAGGACAGATTCCAGAGTTTGTCATCAGCCACCATACCATCATCTCAGATTTTTCCTTCTGGCTGATCTGGAACATTGGAGGCTAGAAGGAATATATATATATATATTTTATCATCACTTTTTTCTTTTTTTGTGAAAAATAACATATATACTAAAAAACAATAAATTTCAAAGTGCAGCACCACAATTAGTTGCAGAACAGATTTCAGAGTTTAGATGGGTTACAAATCCACAACTTTAGGTTTTTATCTAAAATTTGGTTTTTACTCCTAGCTGCTCTATAATATTGTATTTTTATTAGGCTTTTACTCCTAGCTACTCTAAGATACTGGAGACTAAAGGAAATATCAATATAATGGTTCAGCAATCATACTCATTTGTTAAACCCTATCTTCTTTGCATAACTCCACCAACATTCTAAAAATAATCATGGTGATGAATACACAACCATGTGATGATATTGTCAGCCACTGATAGTATACTTTGAGTGGACTGTATGGTGCATGAAGATAACTCAATAAAAATGTTTAAAAAATATATATAAAATCCATCTATATCCTGTTTAAGAGACACATCTTAGACCCAAGAACACAAATAGATTAAACATGAAAGGACAGGGAAAAAAGCAAGCATATTGATTTCCTGACTAGGGTTACACTAGCCTAAAAATGCATCAACTATTGACAATGCATTTGATTCATACTGGTGTTGTTCATTTAAAATAGCAAATATCAAAGTATGTGGGTTCTCCATCTAACCCATAGGAAGTCCAGCATGAATCTTCAAATTCTGTGCATAAATGCTGACCTCAGGTGTACTATGAAAGTCTGACTTCTGCCCCAATAATCAGTTGAAACCTATGTAAATAGTCAAATTATAATAAGCTAATGATCTGCATATTTTTGTATGCATAAATGTCATAGTATCTAAATAAGAAATACATAGCAATCCTATCTATCAATATCAAAGAAGAAAATCAAATATCTTTCCAGATGTGCACATTTATCACTATAAGAAGAGGCATACAAATTTTAAGCTTTCACAATCAGTTGCAAAACAGCAGTTATTCTGGCAACATATTCTTATTAGCATCTAGTCCATTATTTTCTAGAATACATGATATAGAAGACATTCTAAAACTAACTGTCAGATACATTATGGGGGCTTAATACTCATAAAAATTGTAACTATCAATGATGATTCTGACATTAACCCTAGAATCATGATCAGAAAGAGTAAAAGGTAATGTCAAAGAACAGTGAATCAACATCACTAAAAATATACTCACCTTTTAAAAGACAACCTACTCATTTGGAAAAAAATCCCTGATATAACTTTGGGGTCCCCAGGCACATGATTTCTAAGCAGAAACACTCAGATCAGGATGAACTTAAGCCACCCCTGAGGAGCAGCTTACAAATTTCTGGAATGACCTCTAAGGCAGCATGACTGGACCAATTAATTATTTTCCCAAAGCAGTTTGCTAACATTCTATACACATCAACACCAAGTTTGAAGTTAACTCAACAATAAAAAAAAAGCATTATGGAGCAGAAGTAAACAGATATGTAAACTCTAGCACATTCTTGTTGCTGTATTATGCTCAAAAATAAGCATGTCCTGGGACATGACATGCAGGGGTTAAAATCCCCCTGATAATGTGGGGGGATGATTCTGGTCATAACACCATGAAATTGACTATGCCTTCTGGACCAAAAGGGGGAAAAGCAGTAATAACATTAGGCATCAGTGGCCAAGGGAGTCAAATGGAATCAAGAAGCTATTTTGGAGGCTTATCTTATGTAACTTCAGTTAGAGCCTGTTAATTGTCGTGGTTTGCTAAACCCCAGCCAACATCACCCTTGTTGATGTCTAAGAATACATAGGGCTCAAATTGAGACTCTATAAAGGTTTACTTTCCTGGAACCTATAATTCCACAAAGTTTCCTAAGCAAGATAAATCCTGAATCCCAGAGGTACCAGCCTCTCCAAGATTATTAATTAATTATATGCTTCTCTCTTTTAGCTTTGACACCCCTTCTTAACATGAAAAAGTCAAAATGGGCATGGTCCAAGGATACTTGTAGATTGGGAAAAGGATCAAAGGAGAAAGAAGAGGTATTACAGAGAAAAGAGTGTTTAGCAAATGATGATGGCTGCTGAATCACTACAATAATATTGCTTTATGCCTCTGGTGTTTTGGAGCAGCTAGAAGGAAAATTCTGAAATGGTGGAATGATAGCCCATGACAAACTATGGGATCTGCCCTGTAACAACTTGTTGAAGTGTGCTTTGAAAATTATAGCCTTTTTTTCTTTATTTGCTTTGTATATGTTATATTTTAAAATTTAAAAAACGGTTAGGGTGGGCCATGGTGGCTCAGGAGGCAGAGTTCTTGCCTGCCAAGCTGGTGCCTGCTCATGCAAAAAAAGAAGAAAAACAAAAGTTTAAAAACACTGAAATGAGCTCATCCTCCCATGGGAGTGAGGACAAGAATAGTGGAAACAAAGAAAATAGACTATTAATTGCACAATTAATAGAAAAGTGAAGGCATATTCCAACATCTATACAAAGCCCAGATCAAAAGGGGTTGATCATGCAGTGATGAGCTGAACCTGGACATCTGTGGTCCAGCTGTGCACTGGGCACCCTCTGGCTCCCCAGCCTGGTACTGCTCACCCCCTGCTGGCCTCAGGGTGAATAAACTCACAGGGCCATGATTTCTACTGAGTGGTAAAATGCACAGGAATTCCAGCACATTCTAGTCAGGATAATTCTTCTTGCAAAGTTTGAAGTAGATGAATATAAAGTGGTTTCATGGTCCATAAGTACATTTTTTTTGAGAGCCATTGAATTTCTTTTGTACTTCTAGTTCAGTGCCCAGTTTGACTTGCATCTATCAACATCAAAGCAAAAATCTGGTAAGGTAAAGTTTATCTTAATTTTGGCATGTTTGAATTCAAAGGAGATGCTGGAACTTTGGTTATTAACCTTTCAACATGCTTCTTCTGGAACTCAATTTCCACATTAAATTAACTGAAGTATTTTATTTTCTTGAAGCCAAAACAGTATTTGGCACTGTAGTTAAATTTGTATAGAACTTTGCCTCCCTCTTCTGCTTATTACATGTTTTTTTTTCCCCACTTTACTATATTTTTACCATAGTTTTTTAAAAAGGATTATTTTTAGATCTCAGTGGCAACATCAAACAAAAGGTACTGAGCAATCCAAAGGATATAGGGCATAGAGAAAATGTGGTTCTTTCCCCTTGAAGAGTTAAGATCTAGGAATCTGACAACTCACAATCTAAGCGTTAAGTGGACAGCAAAGTAACTGATTAAGGCAAAGTCTTTATCTGCTAGAACTGTTGAGGATTGAAGCATTTTAGAACCCAGAATTAATCCAATCAAGATAAGAGACAAGACTGCATTTGGTTGAGAAATGTTTCAGTTGAATACAGTGTTTATTCACATCTATCTAGTGAACAGAATTGGCCACAGAAAACTGAAGGTAAAGTGTAGCTGTCTTGAGGTGCATGAGTTTAAACAACTTACCATGGTTACTTTGTTTAAAAAGCAACATAAAAATAGCAAGCATAATTAAGCCTACTTATAATTATGCCTAAGAATCTTCCCCAGAGAACCTCCTTTGTTGCTCAGAGGTGGCCTCTCTCTTAGCCAACTCAGCAGGTGAACTCAATGCTCTCCCTTTTACACTATCTTAAAAATTGGCCAAGTACTGACACTGCATTCTCTTCACACTGGTGTTGTTCATTTAAAACAACAAATATCAAAATACATGGGCTTTCCATCTAACCCACAGGAAGCCCACCACACACCTTCAAGATCAGTGCAACAAATGCCCAACTCAGATGTACTAATGAAAGTGTATTTACACCCCAATAGTCAGTCAAAAGCAATGTAAACAGTCAAAATGTCCTGCATGTTTTCATATGGAGGAATGCTAAAGAAACTAAATAGGAAATAAATGGAAATCTTATCTACCAACATTGGAGAAGAAAATTAAATATCAGATGTGTACATGCAGAAGAGGCATGTAGGTTTTAAGGTTTCACAACCAGTTGTCAGAAAAACAGCAATTATATGCCTGTAGTACCTCATTAATATCTTACCTGTGTTGTTGTAGAGTATATGATTGAGGACATTCTAAATCCATGTGTCAGCTGGGAGCTGAAAACTCTTAAACCTTTATTATTATTCAGAAATGATAACTATTATTATAATATTATAATTATATTTAATAATTATTCAGAGATGATTCTAACAGTAATCCTAGAATCATTATTGTAAGGACTAACTAGTAAAAACAAACTGGTTATATGTAAAAAAAAAATCCTGCTACACTTGAGGGGTCCTTAGGCACATAATTTCTAAGCAGAAACACTTGGATCAGGATAACTTAAGCCATCCCTAAAGAACAGTTTGTAAATTTCCAGATTGAACTTCCAGGGCAGCATAAATGGCCCAATTAATTTACCCACATCAACCAAATTTGAAATTAACTGAAAGGAAAAAAAAAGCATCCTGGAGCAGAAGTGATCAAATGTGTAAACAGTACAACATTCTTGTTGCTGTTTTAAGTTAAAAACTCCTCCCTATGGGAGGGAAGGTGGGACTAGTGGCAACTTGGAAATGTACCATTAATTGCATGATTAATAGAAAAGTAAAACCATGTTCCAGCATCTATACAAAGCCCATATCCAGAGGAGACACCTATGCCCGTGATGGGCTAAACCTGTACATCTGTGGTCCAGCTGTGCACTGGGCACCCTCTGGCTTCCCAGCCTGGTAATGCTCACCCCCTGCTGGCTGCAGGGTGAATAAGCTCACAGGGCCATGATGGTTTCTGCCGAGTGGTAAGATGCACAGGAATTCCACCACATTCGAGTCAGGATAATTCTGGCTGCAAAGTTTGATGTAGATGAAGATAAAGTGGGTTTGGGGACAGTAAGTACATTTTTTTCCTTTTGAAGGGATTGAACTTCTTGTCTAGTTCTAATTTAATGGGCCAGATTGAATTTCATCTATCAACATCAAAGCAAACTGCTTGGTGCTGGTAAATTTTGTCTTAATTTTGGCATGTTTAAATTCAAAGGAGATGCTATACTTTGGTTATTAACCTTCCAACATGCTTCTTCTGGAGCTCAATGTCCACATTAAAATGAACCAAAATATTTTCTTTTCTTGAAGCCATCAGTACCTTGCACAGGAGTTAAGTTGTATGGAACTTTGGCTCCCTCTTCTGCTTATCACATGTGTTTTTTCCACTTTGCTACATTTTTACCATAGTTTTTAAAAAATGATTATCTTTTATCTCATGGCAATATCAAACAAAAGGTACTGAACAATCCGAAGGGTATTGGACATGGAGAAAATTGGCTTTTACCCCTTGATGAGCTTAAGGTCTAGGAATTTGACAACTCACAGTCTAAGTGTTAAGTGAATAGCAAAGTAAGTGATTACGGCAAAGTCTTCAAAGCCTAGAGCTACGGTGGATTGGAGAATTTTACATTCTGGAGTTTATCCAATCAAGATAAGAGACAAGACTGCATTTGGTGGATAATTCTTTCAGGCTCATATACTGTATGCTAACATCTATCTAATAAAATTTACCATAGAAAATTGAAGGTAAAATCTAGATCTCTTGAAGTGCATGGGCTAAATCAGCTTATTGTGGTACTTTGTTTAAAAGGAAGCATAATAAAGCCTACTTATAATTATGCCTAAAGATCACCCCCAGAGAACCTCTTTTGTTGCCCAGATGTGGTCTTTCTCCCTTAGCCAACTCAGCAGGTGAGCTCTCTGCCATTCTTGCTACATGGGACATGACCCCCAGGGGTGTAAGTCTCCCTGGCATCATGCAACATTGCTCTTGGGGATAGAACAGGGACCCAAAATCATGAGATTGAGAAATCCTTCTTGAAAAAAAGAGATAAGTGACAAATGAGACAAAATAATGTTTCAGTGGCTGAGAGATTCAAGAGGTTACCCTAGGGGTGATTCTTATGCGTAATATAGATATCCCTTTTAGTTTTTAGGATATTAGAATAGCTAGAAGGAAATACCTGAAACTGTTGAACTGTATTCCAGTAGCCTTGATTCTTTTGTTAATTTTTTTATTGGTAAATCTTAACATATAAACATTGCATACATGGTTTTCATTCAATGACTCACAATAGCATCACATAGTTCTGCGTTAATCACCATGATTATTTTTTCAGAACACACTTACATCACTCCAGAAAAAGACATAAAAAGAAAAAAGAAAAAAATCATACATACCATACCCTCGTCCCTCCCTCTCATTGACCCTTATTATTTCCATTTACCCAATTTATTTTAACCTTTGTCCCTCCTATTATTTGTTCATTCTCCATCTGTGTCTTTTACTCATCTGTCAATACCCTGGATAAAAGGAGCAACAGATGCAAGGTTTTCACAATCACACAGTTGCATTGTAAAACTGCATCATTATACAATTGTCTTTATTAATCAAGGCCCAGTAGCATTGATTCTTGAGGATGATTACATGACTATAAAGCTTTTATAGTGTTACCATGTGATTGCAAAAACCTTGGTGCTGGCTTATTCAGTGTATGGACAGATGAGTAAAAATATAAGGGCAGGAAATAAGTAATAGGTGGTAAGGGACAAAAAAATGAGTAGATTACACTGCTAGTGGTCAATGAGAGGGAAGGGTAAGGGGTATGGAATGGATGTTTTTTTTTTCCTTTTTATTTCCTTTTCGGTAGTAATGCAAATGTCCTAAAAATGATCATGGTGATACACACACAACTATGAGATGACACTGTGAGCCATTGATTGTATACTTTGGATGGACTGTACGTGTGTTAAGATTTGTCAATAAAAATAATTTATATATACATACATATATATACACACACATATAAATATAATCCATCTATATGCTGTTTATAAGAGGTGCATCTTAGACCCAAGGACACAAGCAGATTGAAAGTGAAAATATGGAAAAGAAAAAGTGAGAATATAGAGTTATTTGATTAGGGTTACAACAGCTTAAAAATAGGCCAGAGATGGTGCAATGGTGGCTTAGGTACAGAATTCTTGCTTGCCATGCCAGAGACCCAGGTTTGCTTCCTGGAGCCTGCCCATGCCAAAGTAAATAAATAAATAAATCTATTTAAAAAAAAAATAGGCAACTGCATCTGACTCACCCTGGTGTCCTTTCTTTAAAATAGTGAATATCAAAATATGTGGGTTCATCCTCGTGATGGAAGGATTTATGTACCTTAGAAAAGCCATGTTTTAATCCTAATCAGTCTTGTGGGAGCAGCCGTCTATTTTAATCCCTATTCAATAATGTAGGTTGGAAACTTGATTTGGTTATCTCCATTGAGGTGTGATTCACCCACTTGTGAGTATTAACCTTTCATTAGAGGGAGATGTGACTCCACCCAATCCAGGTAGATCTTGATTAGTTTACTGGAATCCTTAAAAAGAGGAGCATTTTGGAAAAGGCTTGAGAATGATGAGAGCAGCAAAGATACAAGAACTAGAGAGTCCACTGGCCAGCAACCTTTGGAGATGAAGAAGGAGAATGCCCCCAGAATAGCTTCATGAAGTAAGAGGCCTGGAGAGAAAGCTAGCAGACATCACCATGTTCATTCACCATGTGCCTTTCCAGTTGAGAGAGAAACCCTGAACTTCATCAGCCTTCTTGAACCAAGGTATCTTTCCCTGGATGCCTTTGATTGGACATCTCTACAGACTTGCTTTAATTGGGACATTTTCTCAGCTTTAGATCTGTAAGCTAGCAACTTATTAAATTCCCTTTTTAAAAAGCCATTCCGTTTCTCATATATCACATTCTGGCAGCTAGCAAACTAGAACACCCTCTAACCCACAGGAAACCCATCACACATCTTCAAGTTCTGTGCATCAAATACCCACCACAGGTCTATGATGAAAGTTTAATTTATGCCCCAATAGCCAGACAAAAGCTACATAAACAGTCAAATTATAATAAGCTAATGACCTGCATGTTTTCTTATGGAGGAATGACAAAGTACCTAAATAGGAAATAAATGACAATCATATCTACTAATATTAGAGAAGAAAAGAAAATATCTTTCCAAATGTGCAC
>PVIY010052222.1:0-15293 GCA_004026745.1 Myrmecophaga tridactyla
CTATATTCTTTACACACATATATATACATACACACATATGTAACTGTCTGCATTTTTCTGCATTTGATCTATCCAGGAGAACAGGCTTTTAGTAAGCAGAGCATCGGTGCTGATGGCACTGCTGATCACATCTGAGAAGTCTATCCATGACGTCTAATACTTTTCTAGGTCTGATTAACCCTTCAAAGGGTTGATCATTATCTATACTTCTCGTGTGACTGTTTTGAGAAAAAAATTATCTATGCCATTTCCTTTTTCCACAAGAGCCACCCTGTGGGAAGGAAGTATAATGGTCACTATTCTGCCAAAGAACCTGTTCTGAAGAACTGAGCAAAAATTGTTGGCACGGGCAGCAGGGACACCTCATGGCAGGTGCCATGGTCAGCTATTTGAGATTCAATCTGTGCCATTTCCTTGGTTCACAGTGACCATTCAGGATACGTTTGGAAGGGTTACAATCAAAGCTCTTGTGGTCTGGTCACATGAGAACCCTCTTGAAGTTTTATCCGTACTTGAAAGACCAATAGAGCTTTTCAGCTGTCACAATGGTGACAACAGTAACATCAGATTTTTCTCTGCATGCATGCATTTACCATCCTGTGTCATATAACAAAAAGTATTTAATGGGCCATTAATTTGTTCCCATTGGCAAATATGTCAGTATCATTGTTATCTTCCAGAAAGGTCAAATAACTATATGAATGTCTATATAACAATAGGAACGTCTTCCCTCTTTCATATGAAAGGTATCTAATGGGAAAATACATATACCTCCTTTGGTATTATGTCTAGCTCTAGCTCATATTTTTTTTTCCTAGCTCATACTTGTACTGTAAATGTTAGATTAGCTACTATAAACGTCAATTGTTGCTGTCTTCACCAGCTTAAGAAGTTGGTAGACTCTTCTGTTTGGCTTCTTCTCCATTACCGGACATGCCTCTAGTCTTTCTGAGCTATAGGTCAGAGTCAAAGCGGACAAAAACTACTTTCTATATTCTTTCTGAGGGAAAGAAAATTTGTAAATTCCATTATTTTTCTATAAACTAAAAGCATCTTATAGTCTAATGAGTGAAACTTATGAGTGTTTGATGAAGGCATTAAGGCTAGAATTCTAAAACATGGCATGGTTTTTCTACATTTAAAATGAAAGCCAAGACCATCAAAAAGATGCAGAAGAGTCAAATAAAAAATATGTAATGACGCAAGGCTCACTTACTTGTAAAGGCATGTAAATCTAGCACCAAAAAAACCTTCACATACACAGGACTGCAAAAGCACCAAGACCATGGAACATTAACCTGATAATCAAGTAATACTTGCTATAACTGCTTTACTCATTTGTTCATTTTAAAAAGCATTGATTAAACCTCGGTCCTGCACCTGGCACCATGCTGAATTCTGTGGACACATAGCTGTAAAAGACAGGACCCGAGTTCTCAAGTAGTAAAGAAGCCATATGCACAAAACATTATTTTGATGCAATCTGATAAGTATTGTAATAAAACTATTTTCTGGGTCCTGTTTCAGGAAAGACAAAAAAAAAAGAGCAAGTGGCCAATCATTCCAAAAATTGTAAATATGAGGCACAGAAAGTCTGGCACTGTGCCAATCAACTAGTAGGTATTCAGTAAACTCGGTTCTCCCCTTTTTACAGACTTGTTTTAAGAGGGAGGGGGTGGCAGAGAAGGCAAACATTAAATGATAATCTGGCTCGAGGGTTCCAAGGATCCTTCATGTTTCTTTCTCTAGGGGTAGGTGGTCTGGAGTAATCTTATGGACTCTGACACTCACGTGTCCTTCGTCCCACCCCCTTCCTTCCCACTCATTGCCTCCCTTCCCATTTTCCCTCCCTTCTTCCGCCCCTCCACTCTGTCCTTGTTTGTTTTATCCACTCATCATTTACAGAGTGCCCAAGTTCCATGCATTATACACTGGCAAGTCTAAGAAAAAAATTCTACCTCACAATAAAATACTCCAAGATAAAAAACATTATGCAGTTACTAAGACATAATCCAAATAGCCAAAAACAAGTTACTGATCCAATATATTGAACATGAGGGTGAGATTTTCACTCTTTTAACAGATCTTTGTTGAGTGTCAGTAAATGCATATCCCTGTTATTTGGTTTGTCTTTTGTTGTTGTTTGGTGTGTGGGGGGGCAGTGTGTGGGCGGGGTGTCAAATGGTTGTGCACGGCACTAGCATTAGAATTTTTGCTTTTGCTAAGCTAACACATTCAAGAAAGACGTGGAGCTGGTGAGCAACTTACCTGCCTACCATGCATCTTTGATAAACTTGGAAAGGTGCTACTCATCTCTTGCATCGCTGGGCCATGGGATAGGGTAGGGCAGTGGTTCTTTGGTATGATGGTGGTATGATTATAATCTTAATTTTTTTTTTTTTAACATGGGCAGACACCGGAAATCGAACCTGGGTCCTCGGGCATGGCAGGCAAGCATTCTTACCTACTGAGCCACCATGGACCGCCCTTAATCTTAATTTTTAATGGTAAATGCAGGAGGCTGGGAGTTGGGAGAGCACATCCTAACTTGGTTCTATCTAGGGCCTATTTTGCAGCTGGGGAAAGTTACTTCCTCCTCTCTCCCTATTCTCTTCTTTAGAAAAGTGGAGGTATGATCTCTGCACTGTCATTTTCAGTGATGCTAAAAAGATAATACAAATGAGAACACGTAAAATGGATCTCGAAGTAAAAATCATGCTACAAAGTCAAGGAAGTTTAAAGAAGCTCAAACGGACAGAGGCTGAACTTGTTAAAATGGCAAAAACAGAGCAAACACGTGATGGAATCATTAGTTTCTCAAATGGCCTGTAAGTTATTTTCTGTGCTCTCCTCTAGGACAAACTTGGTGAACTACGGGATATTCTTTGGGTTTTTAGAAAGTTTGTTTTTAAAGTAAATCACTGGTAAAATTGAAATTTATCTTAATAAGGCAAACGTTCTATTGGAAGAGCCTAGTTTTCCCTCATTAGCCACAGGGGACATTTCGTACCTTGTTTACGTTATTATTAGCACTTTGCAGCTAACGAGCAATTTTTAAACACTGCTCTGCAACAGCTGTAAAACTAAACCTTCCAGCAGTCTGTTCCTTCTGCTGAATGTCCAGAAATGCAGTGTTATGACATGTAAGAACATCAACCCTAACTTCCTTTAAACTAAGAAAGCTCAAGACGGTAGAAAATGGAGTGAATCAACAGGAATCCTCTCCCTTACTGTATACAGTATCTCACTCTGATTAGAGAGCCCCATGGCACACTCGCAGAGGCAACAGCTGTTTTCTGTCTTTTCATTCCCTTCTCATATTAATGTTATTTCAATTGTGTTATGGGCTGCACTTTAGATCTAAAAAGAAACATTTAGTTTTATTTGAATGTTTAAATGATTAATGACCCTCTGGTGCAGTTGTCTTCTCATAATTGCCACAGAGCAAGCGCAATTTACTTTAAAAATCCAGGCCTCTTTGTACTACGGAGGGCAAATCGTAGCGCAGGAAATTGGCAACTATGCAGAAAATTCATTTTTTTTCCAAAGGACTCATTTCCCAGCAGGCTAGGTAGTCCATTTCTTAAATGTTTATGGACCTACATGAAACTGTAAAATTTTGTTCTGGAAAAACCATGGTATTTCCACACTGTTCATTGGGGCAGGGCTAGGTGTGTGCTTAAGAAGCCAAAGATGCAAGAAAGAAGCGTGCCTCAATAGAAAACTGAAAAGACGGGGTGTTCTTCGAAAGGAGAATTTTACTTGCATTTCATCCGAGAGCAGTACCCAGCTGTACGCTGGAGGGGAAGGAAGCAGTTACGTGCTCCTATCATGTAATCAGGAAAAGGTGCCTGTAAGTTGTAACGGACCATGTTGAGTCTTAAGGCTTCTATTATATACAGCGAAAATCCTCATATTCCAGTAAGAGTCGGAACTGCAGACTACATAAAACATAGAACTCCTAGAAATACAGATGTTTACATTTTTCTAATGGAAAAAGACATGGTGTTTGCTTTCCAAGATTTCAGCAATAAGTCTTATAATAAGTTTATCTTGCTCTCCCTTCTTTTTTTTCCCAAGCAAAATGCTTTTTTGAAAAATGCAAAATGCATGAAAGAATAAAGATTCAAAGGCAGTATTTCAAAGTACATTTGATATGACATGTGAGGATAACGGATAATAGGATAAAACTTGACAGTATCAAACCACAGTGCCTGAGAGTTACCTCGATTGTGCTGTCAGTTTGTTTTGTTTTTCGTTTTAAATCTTCTGGCTAAAATGTTTTCTGACTTTTGTCTTGGCCAATTTTGGGCCACACTGAATGTTAAATAAACTATTATTTAATCAAATACAGGCATATTAGTCTCACTCCTGCTGACAACTTCAATTAGAATAATTTTACTTAAAAAAAAAAAAAGCCTCATGATCTTTAAACTGTTATGGCCTCCGCACAACATCTGGTAACAATTTTTGATATATCCACCCATCAAACTTCTATCTCCGTGAAGTGGTTTATCCAAGATTTGTTTTAATTAGCCCTCCTTTCTAACTTCACATGACTTTCAAAAGGCAGAATCACTCATTTGATGTTTTAAGCTGTAAACTTACTGAAAGCTTCAGAGGCTATAATTAGAGCTTCAACAAGGTAGACTATTTCTGGCTATTACCTCCATAGCTACATTAATCCTGTTGCCTCTTAAGCAAGGGCAATAAACTACTTCTAATTTAGACCCATGGGCTTTTAATTTTATAAAAGCTGCAGTTACTCTTTTACACCGTACTCTTCTTATTTGGGTCTCATATCGAAAGCAGTTTTGGCCCAACCTTTCTATAGGACCTGCCATGAAAAATGCACATTTGCATGCACGGCTAGCACAGTTCAGCTCTGAAAGCCTTCCATGTACACTGCATCCAAGTTACACAAACATATCACTGTGAAGACAAAAGACAAGCTTGTATAGAGAGCGTATACTTGGACAATGGGTATAAAAATAAATCTACACTACTGGTAGATTATTTTTAATAAAGCGTCTTCCATCTATCAACCCTAGCGTCCTGCAGGCTGCTGTTTTAGGAAGAAATTACATTTACCTTGGGTGTTCTTTTTTAATACGTTTGCCTCTCTGTAAACCTTTGGGAGTACAAAAATCTCCACTCATTTATTTGCATCGCAGGCACAGATTAAAGGCGAAAGTAATGTGGAAACTTAAAACTATTTATTTTATGAGATAACTATTCTATAATCCACTGGGAAAATAATGAAAAATGGCTTCATTATCCTTCGTTTTTTGGTGAACCAGGCTTTATTCTTCCAAGACACATCTCCCAAACAAGTGTGTTTGTGTATGTGTGTGCACTCGCATGTGTGCGGGTGTGTGTATTTGAGGCTGATGACAGGCCGTGGCTTTTCCTCACACATTTTTGATGTTAATCTTTTTGAAGCATTAGCACAACTTTGTAGCTTTTTACTATTGTAAGATATCATAAATGCAGAGTTCTCCTCACCATGCTTCACAAAGCCTAAACAGGGGCCACAGGATTACTAGCATTTAAAATTTTCTGGGTAAAAACTGTTCTAAGTTCATTATTTAGTCTACATGATGCAATGCATGCAGATATTTGGAAAACACTGTAGAACTGACTTGAAATGCATATTTAGATTTGCTGCTATTATATCAACAAACTCTGAGTAAATGGCACAGTGTTGGCAGCAAAGATAACATCTAATTTACTATTTCTGCTTGCAGAAATGTGGGAGATGAATATGAATTTTCACTTTAAAATCTGAACCTGTAGTGCGATTTATACCACATTTGAAAATCCTCTAATTCTGCCCAGGACTAGAAATTAATAGAGGACTTCACTAATTATATATGTAATGTATGTAAGGATTTCAAAGGGCTTATTATAAGTCAGAATTCTTATCCTGATTGATATCAGGCCATTTTGGACAGCAGGTGTGTTTTTGTTTGTTTTGTTTTTAACGTGGAGGACAGAATGCATTAAAAAAGAACTTAAATTAGCTCTCAACATTTTAAAACTGGGCTATTGCATGTAAAAAAAAAATCCATGTTTTCCGAGGTTTTAATGATATTTGTAAAATCTAGCATTACTAAGTTCATTTTCTCACAGGGCACCATGCGCTCAGGTGGTTGCGGCTGCCCCTTTTACAAGTGCACTTTTCAGCATGGGCTTTTATATGATCTGTTTAGTTCCTGCAAGCATTTATTTTTGCATGATAACTTTCAAGCCCTTTGTTATTAATTATCCTCAGCCATTTCTGCCTGAGCTGCCTTAGTAATTTAGGGGGATATTGGAGCCTAACAGTCTGGGTTTCAAATCCTGACACCAACAAGCTGTGTGCCCTTGGGTAAACTGCTTAACCTCTTTTTGACACAAATTTCCTCATCTCTAAAAAGTGTATAATAATGGCACCTACCTGGCAAGTGCTTGGATAACGGTGAGTATTCAATAAATGAGTACTTAGCTCATTTAAGTCTAGTTTCACAGCTCCGTTCTTTCCTCATACTCTCACCCAGCTATCTTATTATTAACATTTTATCTTCCACATCTTCTACCAGTTCTCTCTAGTCTCACCCCTTAGCTCCAGCCAGTAATTGCTCTGTACTCGCCAATCTTTATTTACTTTGATGGCAATTGTGCTTACTTACCCTGTCCAGTTCCCAACTCAGTACCTGGAAGAGAGCAAGTGCTCAATAAATGTTTGTTAAATGCATGAATGAATGAAGAATGAATCAAACCTCTTTGCGCCATTTTTATCCATCTTTTCAGGTCCAGCTCAAACAAGCTCGTTTATCACTTCTTCCAAGATCTCTCTGCCCTCCTGTATGCGCTTTCATTAAATTTTATTGATAATGATTAACATCTTCATGGTGTATCTTTTCCTATAGTTTTTGTGAACTTGGTGAACTTGGCTATTTCTCTCACCAAACTATGAACCTCTAGAGAGCAGACAGCATGCTTTTTTTGGATGCCTTCCAAAATGCCTGGGAAAGAATCACTACTCAGTTATTCAACTGAATAAAGCTTGATAGTCACAAATGAACAAGGGTATAAAGAAACTCAATTTTTGTCCACAACTGGTTTCTCCCCTTTCTCATTTGTAGGTATGGCTTGACTCTCCTGAACCTTGGCACCATCTCTGAGCACTTTCTCCAAAATCCAGTTAATGACTAAACCTTGTTGATGCTTCATAGACTCATTCTTCCCCTTCCACTAGCGATAATCCCTGGACATGTCACTTTGCTTTCCAACTCACCCCAGATACCATTTGTAGATTACATTTGTGAAGACGACTTTAACTATTATCAACTGCTTGTTCATAACTTTTCTCAGTCTGGTAGATACACTGATTCCCCAACTAGCTTCCACTGCTCCTACCTCAATCCTCCAGTGAAACTAGTTTACAGCAAGTTCCCTGCAATGGATCTTCACATTCCCAGATCAATGCCTTGGTGAACACTGTTCTCTGCAAACCGCTCAACCCTACAAAAACTTCTCTAATATAAACAAATAAGTTTATTTAGAGTTAAATGGAAAATTTGGCTCCCAATGCTGCGCCTAAGGAAACTCCAGGTAATTGTTTTATTTCTACAATAAGGCTTACTCAGCTAAATAAACATTTATTCTCCCTTCCTACTTGACCTTTTCTGCGACATTCCTAAAGCTTCCTTTCAATGAGTCCTGTCAAACCACTTTTCTACTCTTATCATGCACCTTGAATCATATTCTTCTCTAAAATGGTCCAGAAGATGTTGTAATTAAATTATACTATAACTCCTCCTCCACTTCAGGAAACCATAACAGTCAATGAGGAAAAAAAGGTGTAGTTACTGCAGTGGGTTGTAGATTCCATGAAGCCAGAACTATGACTTTTAATGCTCAGCAAAACTTAGTTCATTAACAAAGTAAGAAGAATTAAAAGGCTCAATTTAGAAACTTAAGAAAAGGAGGCACACTAATTTTAATTTAAAGAAAACTTTCAAAACAAAACACTGTTTTAATAAAAGGCTAAAATGCGGCAAGACTAGATGGTAGGACACAATTACCAAAATAATATCTTAATGTTGCACTGTCACTAAATATACAAGAAATTTACCTATGAATATCAACACATAATGGTTTACTATAAAACACATTAAGTCATTAGCCACAATTCCATTCATGGATGCATTTAAATCAGAATGGATAAATATCTGATGAATATATTTATCATGATGGTTTTCCCACTAAGTAAACATATTTCTCTCCTGCAAAACATTTTTTTCTTTCAAAAATGGATTACTTTTCAATTCTGAAGTTGGATAAAAGCATCGTAAAATGTACTGTTTTGGCCTGCACACATCTCAATTTTGTGTTAATTTGGGTGCAGGTATATGGCCTGAAGTTTGTTTTCACTTTGCATTGTGTTTCTTCACAGAGTACAGTTCAAAATGTAAGGATGGATTTAGTAGGAGTGTTTAAAAATCGTCAGAGACGACGTGGGAGAGGACTCCCAGGGATGAATCCAGACCTGGCACCATGGGATCAACAATTCTATCCTGACCAAAATGGGGAAAAGAAGTGTCATTAATAAAGTATCAGTGGCAGAGAGAGTTCAAATAGAGTTGAGAGGCTACTCTGGAGGTTGCTCTTATGCAAACTTCAGGTAGACCTTGCTACCTATCATAACCTGCCAACCCCCAACCAGGACCATGCCAGCCAATCCTAAAGAACACCTAAGGCAATATATAAGATTCCATAAGGGTTCCATGCACTAGGGAGGTTGCTCTTATGCAAACTTCGGTAGACCTTGCTACCTATCATAACCTGCCAACCCCCAACCAGGACCATGCCAGCCAATCCTAAAGAACACCTAGGGCAATATATAAGATTCCACAAGGGTTCCATGCACTAGGGTAACGTTCCAGAAACCTACAACCTCCAGATGGGTCCCTGGTCCAGATAAGTCCTGAAACCTAGCCCAGCCTCTCCAGAATATCAGACAGTTTCACCTCCCTACCCCATATTAGTGACAGACTCTTCCAATATCAAAATTTATAATTACCATAGCCCAAACAACCCCAAAGAGAGGTATGGAAAGATCGAAGGTGATATGGTGGAGTTACACATAGAAGATGAGATTTAACAAATGAATATGAAGGCTGAAACATTAAATTGTTATCTTTTTTAGTCTCCAGTATTTTAGAGCAGCTAGAAGTAAAAA
The DNA here is from genome assembly GCA_004026745.1 of Myrmecophaga tridactyla. Classification (NCBI taxonomy): domain Eukaryota; kingdom Metazoa; phylum Chordata; class Mammalia; order Pilosa; family Myrmecophagidae; genus Myrmecophaga; species Myrmecophaga tridactyla. The sequence goes on from PVIY010052222.1 coordinate 9,227, forward strand.
CCTAAAACTGTGAAAGTTTAACCCATGTCAAAGTCTGAAATATGTTCTACAACTAATTATGGTGCTGTGCTTTGAAATGCATAGCTTTTTTTGTATATATGTTATTTTTTACAAAAAAAGAAGGAAAAAAAGTCGATTGTGATGATAAAAAACTATTTAAGCCTTCTACCAGCAGCTAGAAGGAAAAATATCAGAGGATCGTATGGTAGTCCATGACAAACTCTGGGATCTGTCCTGTAACCACTTGAAGAGTGCTTTGAAAACTACTGCTTTTTTATTTCTTTGCTTTATATATATGTTATAAACATATATATAATGTTATATATATGTATATATGTTTATAAACATAAGCAATAAAAAAAGTTAACAAAAATAGTCAGATACGTGTTCCCAAGCTATTTCAGAAGCACCATTTACATAAAAAGCATTGTGCTGAGTTTAAATTACTCCTGTTTCTTACTTTTTTTTCCCTAGGAAGAACTTTTTCCCTATCAGACCAAAAATGACTGCTTCCCCCGTTTACACTTTTCACCTGCACCAGCTGCTTCCAATTACCTGCTTCCACCTGCAGGACCCTGTTTAGATGTACTGAGACTGGTTCCTGTTTCAAAAAACAACCAGTGAAGTGACCTGTGCCTGAGGCAGAACACTGCTTTAGTTAGGAGCAAGAATCTTGCATCAATTTAGTTTCCTTCTTGTTTCTCCCTTCTCTGGAATTCTTGGTTCCTTACTCTTGACATGGTTTCAGATCACTTGTCTCTTTCAATCTCTGATGTGTGTATCTTCCCAATTTCAGTCCAACTATGCAATCTCCATCCATCCAAGGCTATTCTAGAATCACTGAATGGTAGAGCTAAAGGTTTTATAGATGGGGAACATCAACTCAGACAGGTTATAGGGATTACAAAAACTATTCTGACAAATAATTACAGATTGGACCATATACAATTACCATGCATAGATTAATTTAGTTCGAGCTCATAGAATCCAGTTTCTGAAGGTTACCAATTTAGCTTCTTTTTCTGCTTTGTGCTGATGTCTTTCTCCTATGCTTCAACTCCAGTTTCCCCAGCTGTTTGCAATGCTGAAACTTGCTCTGATATTCTGATATCTGGGGTGGCAAATCTCTTGACCTAGAACAGTGAGTGTTTCTCCAGTGTGGTCCACAAACCCCCTATAACACAATCACCTAGGAGAATTTATTTAAAAAGTGGTTTCTTTTGTCCCACATAAGACTGAATGAGGCCCAGGGATCTATATTTTCACAACTTCTGCTAGTGCTACTCAGGCATGTTCAAGTTTGAGAATCCCTTAGTTCCAGTTGAAATATGGCCTTCTATGCCTGCTGCAAATTTTCCCAAACAGACTTACTACATGCTTCCCTCAGTTTGCCCCCAAATATCTCAGTCGCGTGATTGCAACATGAATCAAAATGGAGATTTCCCTGTCTTGTTACTGAGTGTACTTGAAGGTAATGGGATTTCACATGTAAGAAAACTGTTTACTAATTCAGATTTTCTGCCTCTTTGTTGTTCTTGGTTCATTTGATATGTGACTCATTCCATAAGACAAAAGAGTGTCTCCTTTATGCCTTTAAAAAGCCCATGGATTTAATGAGCTTTTGCATGACAGACAGATGAAATGAAAAATTCTAGAAAAATATCCTAAGCATAATAAAAAATATGCCCAGGTGTAACAGGAACAGAAACTGTTATCAATAAAATCCAGGTTGGGTTCTATTGGATCAAACCAGCCTTGTTTAACTTTCATTTTAAACTTGATTAAAATTGTTTAATTAGTGCATTTTAGATAATTTAGATTGCTTTTCTTGGGTTACAGCTACAAGTGTACATTATTTAAGTATATATATATTTATATATAACACATTGTATTTTAGAAAGAATTAGACATTCTTTGAATGCTATATTATATATATATATCAGAAGTAAAATCAATTGCACCATTCAAAAATAATGCAGCAATTTTTAAAAAATATTCAATATTTCAACTGTGAACTTTAGTGAATTACTTAGAACAAACAAAGCTTAAGTTCAATGTCACCTACTATGAAATCACTGTGTAGAGATCTGAGTTCATTCGTTTATTTTCATAATTGTTGTCAAATTAAAATGTATTAAAACCTTTGAAAACAGAAACTAAAATGTCTCAACTTTCTAAATCACATAAAAGAGAATTCATTTTATGCTTGCTTTGTAAGCCTCTGATGTCTTTTCCTTTCAAGTACACTAATTTACTGACTTGCCATGATAACCAACATAAAAGGACCAAGCAAAATACTGTTCTCTTACCAAAGAAGATATATAGGCATATTAGAATAAAGTACAATTAATTTTCATTTACGTAAACTAAACAATAACAATAGTAGAAAGAAGCGTCACAGCCACGCTTCAGATCTTTATTTAGGAAGAGTCCAAATAGAGAGCGGGTTCACCGAATCTCATTAGAATATTTTATTCTTTTCTACCAACCACATTGCTCATCTTTCTTGAGACATTTTCATTATTCTTGTGATGTCTGAGAAATGACAAAACTAGAGAAGAGAATCTGATAAAGATAAAGCAAGGCATAAAAGCTATATGGGTAATTGCCTTCACAAATCTAGTTCGGCTCTCATCTCTCTCCTAATTAGCCTCATTACCATTCTTTAAAACAGACTAGCAGCCACTCAAGACCCTGTTCTTTTCTGTCAGAACGAGTGCTGACAGCCAAATGGACAACAGATGGAAAAGGATCTTTTTTCCGGCAGTAGACCTTTTGTGAAAAACACAGGCCAGGGAGAGGGTCCTAAAATTCATGCTCAGGTGTCTCTCAATGAGGGGTAGAATATTGCATCTCCATCTCCTCTCTTCACCTCTACTTTATCACAGTTTTGAGGGTTTAGAGTATGCACTGCACATGTTTTCTGTAGTAATTTTGACCCATTTTCTAAGAGAAGTTAGAAGAATACAAGCACACTCATTCTGTATGACAATTTCATTTTTTGGACCTCTTCGCCGTTAAACAACTACAATGAAACTCTATTTTGGATAGCCCAGGTTAGTTTGTTCTTGATATAATTGTGATTTCTGAAACTCCTTTTTAGGGACTAAATGTAAGGATATCATTGATTACCCTTTAAAAGTGGATTTTTAATATTATTCTTAAAAATTTCAAAGTAATCATTTGAGTACGACATAAATGTCAATACAGACTCATTTACAGTAGGTAAAAAGAAACCTTCCAGAGGTTTCTGGAAGTCTCACATATATTCTACAATGGTTCTTTCTGATCAATGTCTTTTTTATAGAAGAAATGTGGGTAATATTTAAAAAGTATATTCAAATTATCAGAATATTGGAAAATATTTTATTACATTACCCACAATAATTATGACAGGAATAACTTCCCCCCATTCCAAAAATAAAAAACACAAGGCAAAAAGATTTCAGTTACTTCAGCTTAAACAGATTTAACTAATAAGTACTGCTAGGTCCTTTCTAGGCCCATTTGTTTATAAAATCACAGTTATCTTTCTTGCTTCCTGATGACTTCTGCAGTTCTCTAAAAGGATTTTTGCTAGATTTAATTTTGCTTTTGTACTGCATAAGCTATGATGCAATCTCAATGGCAATAAAATCAGGGAGATGGATTTTTTGCACTTTGCAGTTTGGGGAAACTAACAGTCCATTCAGCATGACTGAAAAATACCCTGCCAGCCAATATTGACTAAGTATGGCACACACAGGAGCCTTGTTGAAAATCCACAACAAATCTCTCATTGCAAACAAATCCAAAGGCTTCAGAGCTTCTGCAACTGTCTGAGTAATGTTGATTCTGACAGCAGAAAGCTGCTTTCTTACCAATCCAGCAGCTAGCTAGGGGTCTGTTGGCCCCATACCAAGATTTCCTGATTTCTTCTCTGAATTCTTCCCTACATATTCCTTTTGTAGCTATCTGCCAGAGGCAAAGAGCATAATATTAAGGTGAGGGTTTGCTTATCTGCCTACTTAATATTCAGAGGAGATTGGCAAACAACAAATAGCTGTTTAACTTGATCAGTCCAATAAAGGCACACGTAATTAATGGTGGGTCCCCATCAGACTCTTAGGAAGAAAAACCATGGTCAAAGCAGCATTCCCAAGTAACAGAAAGTACTTGGAGCTTCACACACAACCCTTTAAAATTCACGCTGCCTTTCCTCAGAGGTGTCAAGTAATATGTGATTTAAAGGATACACACTTAGACACACACACAGACACTTGGAAGTGGAAAAGAAGTAAGGCCATTTCATGTCTGAAGTGAGTACACAGAAATGCAATGTAAATACACATTCATAACATGTTCTGTGCAGTGCCACTGGGTTGTGTGAAGAACTCTGAAAAGTACAATTCCAAGCCTTCTTCAAAAATCTGACTATACAATGTAGTGAGTTTTCTGAAATCTATTTCACCTATGCATCCTGTGAAACATCTGTTCTGATCGTGACATGGAGCCAGAAACTGAACTCAAAACCCACTGAGATGAGACGCTCGCGACTCAGAATCCTCCTGGGTCCGCAGGCGCTGCTCCGAATGGCACAGGCCTTGCCAGCCATCTAAAATGCTTTGAACATGCTTCTCATTCCTCACGCTATTTAACTTTCAAATGCTTTACATTCCACTTCCCAAAAGTAGATAATACAATTAAACTCCAGCGATTTTGCGAAGGCCGCTTAAACACAATCACTAGGCTAATGCTCGGACTCTTATAAAAAATAATCTTTAACCCTGAACTTGAACTATTCGTAGGCGTGTTTCCCTTTTTTCCTTTCTATTTGAAAAGTGCAGATTCGCACAGCGTGGGACGATCTGTGTCAGGAACTGCCCTCTTGTCCAGAGTTATGAACTGAAACTCATGCGTCACCTATGTGAAACACCAAGCAGGGAAAAGTGGCTGCTCACACGTGTGCCTCATTCCTGCCTTCCCTTCAATAAAAACAAATTAACAGCAGAGCCTTGGGACTGCTTTTTAGTGTTCACACCTTACAAAAATTTCATAGATCCATATCACATCCTTTGGGGAAACCTAACACGTTGTATACGTTTGAAACCATTATGAAATCCACCAAACAACAAAGATAGCAAATAAAAATTCTGATGGCACATTGCAGATGAAATCATTTCTATTGGTGCGCAAAAGTGTGGGCTGAGTGAACAATCAACGTCTCTCAGCATTAAGCGAATTTCTCTTAGTCGTTCTTTTTTCACATCTTTACTTTAAATTTTATTTACAAAGAGTAAATGATGTAGTATATTTATGCAAGAAAGTTACAAATCTGTATATTCATGTTAACTGGTATATTGTGCAGTGCTCTGTTTAGGTGAGAAGGTGAGTGGTGCTCTATAAATAAATGTTGGGCATGCTGTTAATTAAAAAGGCGACCCTACCACTTCTGCATAACATAAAATCCCAATGTGGTTGGGCGCACACTTAAATGCATTCATGTCCGCTATTCATTTCTTATTCATCATGTTCGCTTTAGCGCATTCAATGTGCCAGTCATGGCGTTAGATGCACCATCCTGCATTTTAAATGACCAAGGGGGGATAAAAGGAGGAAAAGGGACCTATCTCGTGTCCTGATGCCCCATTTCAAACAGGAACGGGACTGATGAACACATGAAAGAAACAGACAGCAAAAAACGCAACTACTTTCGCCAATAAACACTAGATTATTTAAGGGAAGTCCCTCAAGAGTTACTGCTTCCTGATTGATGTAATCCTAACCACAGCCTGTGGTCCCCAAATTGCCGATCAATCATGTATACATTACAGGTAAAATTGGGTTAACATGTCTTCATGCCGGTGCCTCAATAAACGTTCTGTTCGACCCTGGCACAAGATACTCTCTGCAGAAAATCAGCCTGGCGGTGTATCGTTCGTTTGTTTTCACCTCACCATTTTGTTATGATGTATAGGCAACGAGCCTCATGTGGCCTTCCTAATCTGAAAATGAGCCAAGAGAAAGAACGTGCTCAGAAGTGTTGAAAGAAAGGCCCATTCTCTGCCCAGGGAACTGCATCTAATAC